>OZ038489.1:124197568-124312568 GCA_964036315.1 Acanthosepion esculentum | reverse complement strand
TTTTGAAATATCATTCATAGATTATATAAATTCTACAGACAATAATATCCTCCTTAAATTCATCATACACCACAAAAAATTAACTCACAACCTCATCATTAAAATTTCCTGACAAAAGATCAATGGTGTCTACTATTTTTATTGTCATTTAACAGACTTTCTTTGTTGATAAAAAATATCAATATCTATACAGTCAATGACAAAATTATTTGTACACCCATCAATTTTGAATATTTTTATCCATTTCTCAGACCCTAATGCCTGTATAATGCCAGATTTTTTTTATATGTTAATAAACACAAAAAAAGGAATATAAAACACAATTTTCACAACAATAGGTTAAATGCAACAAATTTGACAGCCAAATTATGCAAAATAAAAAACCTGGCATCATACAGGCATTAGATTCTGAAAAATGGATAAAAATATTAAAAATTGATGGGTGTATGAATAATTTCATTGTTGACTGTATGTTGTATCATAATATTTCTCTTGAAAAGATTGGTCTATTATCACTCTGAGCAAAGTGCAATGCACAAACATAACACAAATCTATATTTTATATACATTTTAAATACATTATTTTGTAATGCATTCGTTTTTATATGGAGCTGAAGTAAGATGTTTACATACACTTCAGCCAAAAGCATCGAAACTCAATTTTTCCCAGTTCTTAATATTCAGTCCTAGTAAAGATTTCCTGCCTTATTAGTTAAACTTACTACTTCATTTTAAGAGTGTGAAATGTCAGAATGATTGAAATAATTATTTCTTTCAGTCTTTATTTCTTTTACCACATTTCCAGTGAGTAAGGTGTAAGAAACTGTGAAGAAACTGAGATTAACTGTATTTGGCTGAGGTGTATGTAAATACCTGACTCCGACTGTACATATACTATCAATTTACACAGAACTTTAAATAAAAGACCAGAACTTAATCTGTTATAAAACTATCAATATAGGGCACTCAATAACGATTGAGCTTACTGCACACTATGAATGTCCTAATTGACTAGCTTGTTAACCATTATCCCCTTAGTGAGGAGGTTTTATTTATATATATATATATAACACATACTTTTCCATTTATTTTTAAAATCAGTTATGTAGAACTCAGACACTTTGATGTGGTGTAATGGTTAGCAAGCTTGTCTAGTTAGATCGATTATGACTGAGTGGTGTGTTCAATCTTCACTGGTTGCCCCATATTTGGCCTTGTTTCCCAGCTAAGCTACATTTAGAAAACCACCATAGTAATTAACTCATAGATGGCGGGGGGAGAAAAAGTAGAATCATACCTTATCCTCGGGTATTTATATGTAAGTGAATATAATAAACCCAACTGAAATTGGAATTGGCTCTCTGATTAAAAATTCTGAGCACCACCTGCACATCCACGCTTACATCACCTGGTATTCCCAAGCAGTCACTCATCTATGTACTGATCAGGTTTGATGTTGCTAAACTTTGGTAATGATACAAGAACCAGTGTTTCAACATAATATGGCCATAAGCCTTGTATATTAATTAATTATGGTTCATACAAATTTTTAAGGATCATTGTGAAATTATGTTGAGATTGGATTAGAACCTATGTAATTCTGAGGTGTGTACAATAAATGATTATGGGCATTGCCATTTACATTGCTGATACAATATCAACTGACAAGGACAAAAAACTAATGACTGAGAATATTGAATACTAAGGAAAGTAGGCCCTCCCCACGTGGAAGATTGGTGCAACATATTTTTTCTAAATTCTCTTTCACACGTGGTGTAATGGATAGTGGCTTAGAAATTGAAGAGTTGAGTTAAAATTCTATTTGAGTTACATTCACTTATACTGAAATACACTTAGAAAAATTATGAATCCATCTCCCTCCCTGCTTTGGATTAAATAATAGAGCAGACTGGGCTCTTCAGCTTTGGTAGGCAACCAGTCTCAGAGAAGGACAACTCTGAATTAAAAATAAAAACATATGTAATCGTGCTGCAGGAAAAAAATCTGCCTCATCAGTCATGTATCGAAAGATACATGATCGGCCAAGTGTGTATTATGTATGGTACATAATTGACTGACTGATGTAGTCCTGGTGAGGCACATACTATCCACATAATGAAATGGTCATGGAGTTCACAATGACTCTGTGATCCTGACTGAATTCAGTTTTTTCTCTTTCTTCTCCTGTACTAAGAAAATCTAAGGAAATACCAAGTTTGTTATTAAAAAATTGCTGAAAGGAAAGAAAAAGAATGTTTTTTCATTATATAAATTTGTCAATGTATTCGAACTTGAAATATTTCTCTTTTTTTAGTGAAATATATAAATTATTTTTTGTTTAAATCTTGAATTTTCACCAGCTTTACCTGCTTTTACTACTACTACTACTACTACTACTATTACAGAATAACGGTAATAGTAATTGGCTGATATACTGGAGTGAATAAAGAGAGAAAGGCAGAATGATAATGAGAAGTTGAATAACAAGAAAGAGGTGTTGATGAAGGTAATTTAATAATTTCTTGTCTCATCTACTTTCCATCATTTAAAGGAGAATAACATTCATATTTTTATTGATTCTTTATTTACTCAAAATAACACAAGTTGGTTTCAGTTCAGAAAATCTGGATGTCTGCCACTTTTACTGACTTCACTTAATTTGATTATTGTCTCTGAAAGGTGGATCAAGATAATCAGATCTTGTTACCATTTTTCCTCAGGGGTTTTGTGAAATATCCACACTTAATACCCTTTCTCCACTGCAACTAATTTTTTCCCTTTTTTCTCTACTTTTTCCATTTATTTATTCATTATGAAAAGATTAGTGATATAATCTTACATCTGATAATACATGTGGCTAATTTTCACCCTTTCAGTTTTGGCTTCTAGAAACAATCACCTCAGGGTTTTGGGAACTTCAGACATGAAGTAAAATGGGTCCTTAGATACATAACAACAACATAACAGGGTTGCCTTGTTAGAAACACCTCCAGGGGCCCAAAAGCTAGCTAAGAGGACAAATTTGATGATCTCAGCTTTACACACCTTTGACATCAAGAGTTATTTGCCCTTGCTTCATAGCAAAACAATTTTTAGACATAATCACTTTTAATCTCACTATTTGTCAGAACCAATTTGAAGTTGGCAACTTGCAACTTTTGTATGAATTTTGTAAGTTGACTTTCTAGTGTGGCACAATGCCATATGGAAGCATCAGTCATTATTCTATGATGCAGATAACATTATAAAAATGGTCTCTTTTTTTCTTCAGCATGAAAAATCATGTTTATTCAGTTAAGTACCAAATGCAGGATATAGATCAGTCATAATAAAATTATTTTTAAAGCAATAATTTCAGGTTCAGTTTTGGGTGTTGGGTCAGTAGAATTAGCTGTGAGTAATCATTTTTTTTAATATACTGAAATCTGAAATTATACATTATTTCATATACAGAATTCATTTTATAGATTAAAGAGTGGCTAAGCTTATTAATTACTTTATTTTTCTTTCAGGCCTAATATAAAAAATTGCCTTAAATTATTACTACTTTGTAATAGTTATCATTTTCTCTTAAGCTAGCTTTTCAATTTGATTAGGATTGAAATCAAATAGTGGATTGTTATCTTTATATTCCTTTTCTCCTATAACTGTTGACTTGCTGGTCAAGGTAAGGGAGAAATTTGCTTTAAAATTTAAAAAAGATTAAAAAGAAATATTCTTTAGAACTTTAACTAAAATAAAACTTTCATTAAAGCTTTTCTTCATTCCCTCTTTTTTCAAATGGTCAGCAACAAAACTGGCTTCTTCGCTCCTCTCTGCAGAATGTGAGGAAGGTGATAGGAAACATTTTAGGACAGAAAATAGGACCTATTACAGGGTGGAGAAGACTACATGTCAAAATTCAGCTAACTAGAGATGATTTATAAATAAAATGACCATAGAAAAGGCAGCAAGAAACCATTCCACTCTCATTTCTAAACAAATCATGGCAATGCAGAAAACAAATATGAAAAATAGCAGTGTGAAGGGGGTCAAATCCCTTGGGATTGACACCTCACCCATTAAGAAGTGACATGAATGATAGGTGTCAACTGACCATCATTTGGCAACTAGTCAACAAAATGAATGTAAGGAATAATGGAATCAAGGTGGGAAGGTCATGTTCCTTGGGACAAACCTTTTGACCAATGAGGAGAGATATGCATAATCGGTTACATCATCCAGCAACTGTTTACAACAGAGAAACAACAGAGTTTACAACAGTGATAAGGATATATGTATAAAGAAAGTGTTAAGAAACAAAAACAATTGTGTTAGAAACAAGGAAAAGCAGTGCTGAACTACTGTGCAAAATCAAATCTTGCTGTATGGCAATGAATGCTTAACAATTTCCTCAGAGATGAAGAGGTGAACAGAGATGTGATTCTACAGATGAATACTAAAAATACAATGAATGGTGCATGTGAGTAACAAGAAGGTTTTAAGGAAAATCGGAGCAAAATAGAAACTTAGAATCAGAAAAGGACAGTTGAAAATTCTGAGACATTTAATGAAGAAAGAGGGTTTAGAAAATTTGCCACTCACAGGATATACTGAATACAAGATAGGCAGTGTGAAATAGCTAGTAATCTATCTTAGAAGCATGTGTAAAGGAATGGAAGCACATGAAGTTGGAAGGATAAGTGAAAAGACAAACATTGTAAAGAGATACAAAAGATAGAAAGTTGTGATGAGACATGATCACCCACTTTCTGAAATTACACTGCACATCAAAGGAGAAAAAGTGCTTTATAACATAGAAAAATCAATGGCAAAATTCTAGGAGAAAGACTGATTTGCAATAAACTTCCAAATATGGTGTTCTACCTGCCTTGAAAATCAGCATTCAAATTCTTGGCTTTTACCTGGGTTCAGAAACTTACCAGTGAGGCCAGTAGGAAATATACAACTATTTCAGCAATAAGGTAGGCTCTAATATTTTTAAGTGATGGATAAATATGGAAACTGTATCTTAAAAATTATTTGCATTCCTGTTATTATGGGTAATATTGAAAAAACATTGAACTTCCATTCTTCAAAAATATCTCCAAAGATCTCTTTTGGGATCACCATCAGCTGTCTTATAACATTCTTCGTAATCTCATCTATAGTGCTTCAATGTCAATTTTAGTTTTGGTAAATGATAAAAGTTGCAGGGACTTAAATTTGAACTTAAGGGAGTGGAAAAATTTGTGGGAGGAGGTGATGTTTTGCCAAAAATTCATGCCTGAAACATTAATCTATTTGTTTGGTCATTGTCAATGTGATGGTGAGACAATATCCATATTCATTCAATGTTATCTCACTGCTAATGGAATAACTTCACAGGAGAGTGTCTGTTCATACATGTGCAAGATTGTCTACTCTGATCTGAAGCCATGCAAGCTATACTTGAGATAGAAAAATGATTGGATACATTCTGGATAGATATTGGATATTTGTGTTTATGTTTGTATGTTTATGTACACTAGTAGTATTAGTAACAATATTATTTAGAAATTTTATTAACATTAAAAGAAGTAGTATCAGCTATGATTAATTTGGAATCAGATTTCTTTCATTTTAATTTTAGTGGCTTTTATTGTAATTATTCCAATCTCAAACTTTTATTAATGGACAGAATATGATGATCTGTATGTTTTGAATGGAAACTGACTGAAATTATTATGCAAGAAATATTCATAAAAATATTAATTATATATATTTCATAGATTATCATTTTTCAAACCAGGTGTCTCTTTGTAACTGGAAAGTGAGTGATAACCAATCTTCTGATATTTTATTGTGAATTGGATTATTTTCTTACTGTGAAATGGATTATTTAATCCCTCCAGTCTCACTTGTAGGATTTCTGGAATGTTTCAATTATTATATGTATGACATCAAATGTCCTATTCTATATTTTCCTCATATCTCAGGTGAAATAAGGGCACTTTTAAAGTTTCTAAGCTTTTCGCATTTAATTTAGACTTGCTAGCACATCCATGTCTATTATCTGAGAAACTTTTTTTCTTTTGTTAACAACAACCAAATCGTGCCTACTTGTTTGGTCATTTTAGATATGTATAAAGTATTTTATTTTTGAAGATATCTATTGATATTTACCTATTTGCTTACACAGTTAACCCCCCCACCCATCATTTGCACAATTACCAGATTCTATTGTCCTTATGATTGAGTTTATATTTCTTTTCTGACATCATTTAAATCAAATGGGTTTTACACACTTCTTTCCCTCCATTTACATTTTTTCTGATTTTTCTCTTTTCATTCAATATAATTTTTCATGATTCATTTATCATTACTAGTTTATTCATAACATAAAAAACTGTCATTGATAACCATAAGATAACAATCTCACTATATGAGAGGTCAATGAGTAAAGAAAATAATTACAGTAACTAATGATTCAAGGAAGAGTTGTAATTGTCCAGACCATGACATAATTTGCAGTCAGCAAATCTGCTGAAGAATGCATGAAAAGAAAGACTGGAGGAATGACTTACTGCCACTTGATCCCTATTAACAACCTGCAGCCATTGGTTGTAAAGAAATATCAATAATAAACAGTAGGCTATGATCTTCATTTCTCTTACAGAACACCATTCTCTCATTTCATATCTTCATCTTTCATTAAGTAATATGACCATTCACATAAAGTGCAATTTGTATTCATATCTATATGTTTGCGTGTAACACTTCCCTGTGTCACCAAAAGAGTCATCTACATAGCAATAACTCATTTGCCCTTCTCTATACACTTGATAATTTTGATAACATAATAGAAGTAGACTTTTTCTAATTTTCACTTTGACAAAGAAAGCACCATAATTTTTTGTTGTAAATTATTTTTAGTTCACTTATTATTTTCAACTCACAAATAAATGGATAATAACTGTACTCTTAAAATATAAAAAAAATTAAAGTCTCTGTCATTCTTGATGGCAGAAATAAACTAATCATATTAATTTTGATAATACGTGAACTTCAACCGAGAGAGAAACTATGAATTATGACTTGTTGGATCATTAGCAGTTATTCCATTGTATAATGGTTACAAATTCTTTGTAAAATAAAATATGTTGAAACAGTGAAAAGGCTCCAGAATGTGAAGGTAAGTGCAGGAACATTTGAGGCGACTTAATGTCTATTAGCCTTCGGTAAGTTTTCTCTGTTTGAAGTGATGAAAATAAAAAAAATATTGATTCATAACATCTGCCTTCTGATAACAATGTGTTTAAAATGATTAAAATAGATAGCGAGGAAATTAATCTTAAAATGTCTGTATCTATCTAATCTTAATGATGATGATTGTTTTTAGTTTTCAGAAAAATGATAACAATTGGGATGATGAGAATAGGAAGTTGAAAAGGTGAAGAAAAAGCAAAAAGGGAAAGAAAAGGTTGAAGAAAATGAGATTTTGAAGAATAAATCAGACTAAAATATTTCTGAGAAAAAATTGAAAATGTAGAAAGAAAAATGAAAAAGGATAACAAGAAATAATAAATTGAAGTGAAGAAGAAAAAGACAGAAAATGACGTAAAGGTAGTAAAAGTGAAAGAAAGGGATAGAGAAAAAGAAGAAAAACATAAAAATGATGAGGAAGGAGAAGAATTAAGAGATAAAGTTTTGGAAGAGGATGCAAAAAAAGAAAGAAAAGTGAAAGAAAGAAAATTGACGGAGAATTACTGTAACACCTGGCCACATTACATGCCAGACTAGTCTGTTTGACTTTTATCATTGATGCAAACATAATGACTCATGTTTTTATACAAATGATTTTTCTGCTTGGAACTGTTGGTATCCTAGTCGCAGTTTGGCAGGGTGGGGGGAGATAGAAGACCAGGTGTCCCTTCCTTTTATTACAGTCGTAAGGTGCACGGTCACCTTATCATAGTGGGCAGCCTTTTAAGGCAGGTGATTGGACCAACGGTCAACCTATGATATGACTCTTTCTGTCAAGGATATCTTATCCTTTTTTTTTATTGCTGAAATGGGGTACTTGCACTTCTAACAATGAATCTAATGAACTGATTACTTGCTTATAATTAATCTAATAATTATAGACACAAATATGAACAGCAAGTACCAATGTCACATTAGCTGGTTTCTGAATCTATCATGGGGTTCATTGGTATGTTTCTATTAGGGCTATTAGTTTAATTAGTTTATCATTATTGACATAATCTTTTCATATTATGTATAATATTACGACTAATAACAACAATAATAATATTAATAATATGAATCAACAATGATCTAAAAATCTGCTAACAGTTGAAACAATGCTACTCTTGATAATAACAACAGCAAGAGAAAAGGAAATGAAGAGAAGAAAATGACATAGCAAATATAAAAGAGGTCCTGAAACAAGATAAGCAGCTAAAAACACAAAGGAAAAGAGATTTAAAAAAAGAAAGAAATTTTATAAACAAAATGATACTTTCAAAACAAACAGGGAAATATTTTATAAGGTAATGGAAAAATGAGAGAAACCTATAGATAAAAACACAATCAAATGAAGAAATGAGAGGGTTTCTGGGATAAAATATTGAGAAATGAAACAAATTATAAGACTAGGAAAAGATAGATCAAGAACAATGAACAGAAATATAGAGACATAAATGGATAGAAAATGAACAACGTAGATATAAAAGAAGTATAACAAGTTATCATAAAAAAAGGAATCCTCAGTCATAGTTAAGACATCTAACTTATGTTTAAATACTTTTTTTTATCTCTGCACAAAACATTATCAAGTCTATTTTACCATATTCTGAATAACCCATAGCAAAACCTAAGATGATTAACCCAAGGGATAACTAATTTAGACCTAAAGCTAAAGGACAATGCCAACTGAATAAAAAGGAATAAATTACCAACCAATCACACGTTTATCTACTGCATAGAAGACAATTTAGTTTTAAGTGAAATAAGGTATCAACTCTTTGAACATCATATAATTACATCTGAAGAGAAAACAGAATGCAAAAGTAAAGGGAAGTTGTTATGTCTACAAAGGTGAGCTGATAAACAAAATATTGCTGGAAGACTGTTAGTCAAAAATAAGATCCTAAAAAATGCTTTGATAGGCTAAAAAAACCTTTGATAATGTCCCCCATGTTTGAATAATAAAATCAGTATAATTAATAAAAAGATTTTTGCAGTCTTATTAATTTCCTAAAAGTTAATATGAAAAAATGGAATATTACTTTAACCCTGAAGCACATTAATAGTTTAATTAGATGCAATAGCTTACAGGTCAACCATGAAATATTTCAAAGAGTCACTCTTTCACTTTTATTATTCTGTATTGTGTTAAAACCTCTCTAAAATGAATTGACTAGCTCAGATTATGTATGTGTGTGTGTGTGTGTATTTATATATACAAATATCACATATATACTAAACTTATTAATCACTTGTTCTGAATGAATGATATAAAACTGTTGACAAAAAATAATAAAATAGAATGTAGGTTAGCAACAGTGAAGAAATTCAGTAATGATATCATGGAATTTCGCCTAAAAATCATAACATAAGCTTTAAAAGGTAGGCATTAGTATTGACAAAAGTTATAAAATGTAATGATGAAACCATTGTTTATAAACAAGATCAAAACGAAGTGTAGAAATATTTTGGAATCAATGAGGGATTAGGGATCCAACATTCAGGAATGACAGAAAATTCAGAAAGTTACGTTTTAAATAAAGAAGTGTGATAAAAAATCTGAGCAGCTCAAGAACAATGCCTAGTAACATGATTTTGTCAGAGACATATTTTAAGAAATGGAACAGATTCTCATTCCTGTATATACACTCAGCCGACTATTGATCATCTAATATTTGACTGCTCTATCCTAGCACCAAATGAACTTACAAATAAGCATAAAAGTGTGGAAGATGTGCTAGAATTAGAAACTACTTCATACAGAAAAATAGAATAACCAGAAGCTACCACCATTTCTGGAAGATGTTGGGGTCACTTTACTCTGGGATTTCACCCTAGATACTGGCAGCACTGTACAAGTTAATTGTTATAAAAGACTTTAAAGAACATAATTGTGATCATATTAGCTTGGCCTCACCATTTGATAAAAAAATTCAGTAAAAGAATTTGATAAATGCTATAAGAATAAGTTATAAGAAGTTATAAGAATGTGGCATTTAAAGACAACCATTATTCCAGTAGTTGATAGAGTAATAGGAAGGATTAAGAAGAACACATACTTTAAAAGTATTTCAGTAAATCCATCTTTATCAGAAATATAAAGATTGTGTTAATGAATACTCTCTGTTCTCATACACTTAGACACTTTCAACTCAATAAGCTCACAAGGAAAACTTTCGTTTATGTTAGGTCTCAAGTGAACACTTTGGTAAATGATTGGCAAATAAAAAGAAATAATAATCAGTATACAAGCTGTTTTGAACATTTATGACAGAGGACAATAGGAACTATAAAAAGATTAGCATTTGGCATTCCAGTGATAAGGCAAGAATTAAAAAATCAACATATAACAGATTTACTTTTTCCATATGAAAACCTCTGATTATAATAAGAAAACTTGGCAGAAAATCAATTACTAAATCAGAATTCAGGGATTCCTAATTCAAATAAAATACCTTTACTTGTTTTTACACAGAAACCATCACTAGAAGATGAAAGTAATACAAAACATCAGATGATATTCTTAAACCTGATACAGATTTTGTAGATGCTTCAACCACTGAGGCTAATAGTTTTGATCAAGCAAAGCTGAATGACTTTGTAAGAGATTTAGGCCTACCAAATATGCTGTCAGAACTGTTTGCTTCAAGATTGAAAGATGAGAATTTGCTGCAAAATGGTACAAACAGAACATTTAATTGCAACAGGAAAAAAACAATTTTGGTACTTTGCAACTGACAATATGATTTTATTTACTGTTATCACATATCAAGATCATTGAATGCAATAGTTGATTTGGTATGACCCAAATAAATGGCACTTGTTTTTAGATTGTTCAAAGTGGAGCCTAAATTGTGTATTACTCCATAAAGAATTTTTATTTGGTGCAATTTCTAGCAGTCCATCTTGACATCTCAAAGAGGAATATGAACACACGAGAACATTATTAGATATTAAACTAGGCCTAGAGAAACAATTTATCAAAACTTTTAAGAAAGTGAGTAGCTGTTTTGAAGAACATCTGTACAACATTTCCTGATCAATTATCACCAGATTTGAAGAACATCTGTACAACATTTCCTGACCAATTATCACAAAAGCTGGTATTTTTTATGGACCAGAAATCAAAATAATAATGAAAGAACCAAATTTTCCAACCTCACTGACATAGAGAAACAAGCATTGAAACTATTTGTGTCTGTCATGAAAAACATTTTGGGTGAATACAAAAGAATGAGAATTGCAAACATCTGGGCAAAACATTGCTTAAAAGTTTTAATTTGGATACAACATGAGCATAAATATTAATTTCCTCAGCACTCATCTCGATGAATTTCCTGCTAACTTTGGTGATGTGAGTGTCTAGCATGACAAAATGACTTCAACAAATCAAACTGGGTTCAAATCTCATTATGATCAATTTGTTTGAGGCAATCCCATCTTATGGCACCTTTGGAAAGTGCCTGAAAACTTTAATGTAAATTGGATCAAGCCTTGTGAATGAATTTCAGTAGATGTAACCATTCAAAAATTATCAATAGTTATGATAGCACAAGTGCACAAGTCATTGTGACTGAGGATTTGCGTGTACAGGCTTTGTTCAAGAAATTGATCATGCCAGATTATGTGCTCTCTCCCAGAAACTGTAACTAAGGTCTGCTCATTATAATTGCAGTATAAACCACAGGTGTGCCCTGATTGAGTAGGCATCTGTAATAGGTTTTGGCCACCAGTCCTGGCAGATAAGTGTGTTTACAATCATGTAGTAGTTGGCCAAGTCTTTTCGACAAGAATTCTTCAGATGTATCTTAATTTATAATTATATATTATGTCATATCTCTAAAAGTAAGACTTGGTTGCAATTAGGCATCATTGAGGTGATTTAATAAACTATCTTGACAGGATAATTTATACTGCACATCATAAAATGGGGTAAGTCATAATGATGGCCAAAAATGGTTGCCATTTTCAAAATCACAAACTCCAATTTAGCTAAAAACAGTTCCCAAGTTTTAGTCACCAAAACTATTTTTTACAGTATTTACATTAGTCGGACTATTGTCCTCATCTTTTCGCCATATTTGTCACAACGTTTCGGCCGTTGTACTCTCCGGCCTTCTTAAGGTGGTTGGAATTTCGAACTGAACCCTTTATTTCAATCACTGGGGTAGACTGTTCTAGTTCCATGTGCCATGTTTGATGGATGTCAGTTATCAGTTATCTCCTGCTAATTTTCCCTCTGAAAGTTCTCCACTGCCTTAACCGGGTGTTGAACTCACACTCTTTGGGTCTGTCACTGGATCTAACCAACGCCTTTATCCACTGTGCCATGTGTCCTACCCCAGTGATCGAAATAAAGGGTTCAGTTCAAAATTCCAACCACCTGAAGAAAGCCGGAGCGTACAACGACCGAAACGTTGTGACAAATATGGCGACAAAGATGAGGACAATAGTCCGACTAATGTAAATACTGTACATAATACCTCATCTCAGAAATATAGACAGACCCAAAACTATTTTTGTAATAGAGTATAACTGAAAGAAAGGGAAAAAGAAGAAAATATTTGAAACTTGTAAGAGAAGTGAACAAATTATGGAAAATCAGTACTGGAACAGGTTTTTGAAAAACAGTTTCCAAGAAAAGCCTTGCAAAAAATTGGAAGAATTGGAAAACACACAAAGACTCAAGACCATCAACTGTCTAGACAACAATATACTGGATGATTAAGACGAGTTGCTGTCACTTGATTTCCATTACACTGTTATTACTTGTGTGAAAACTTCTTTTTGTCCAGCTTAAAGCGCTGTAGAGCAGCATGTTTTTCACAGTGGCTTAAAAGAAACTTATCTTCAGACAGTTCAACTTCTACTGTGAATAATTTTGTTTAGTGTACTCCAGGCTTGCTCGGTTTTGCTGTCTAGGTTTTTTTTCACTAGATTGAATCCAAACACTAAGTTACTTGCAGTCACTTACTTGCTTCATTTATTTCCTTCTAATGTGATAATTTCACCTTCTGGTTAACTGTATAACATATATTTAGTTTTCTTGAAATTTATATGTAACCCTACTGCTTTTGCTACAATATCAACTCAGAGAAGGAGAAATTGTGTTTGTACTTGTTGTAATGTTGGATTTATTCAAAATAACCAAAAATTAGGAAGAGAAAGTATCAAAGGAACAGAAGATTATGTAGAGGAAACAAAGAAGAAGAGGTTTATTAAATACCCATACACAGAATGAAAAAAAACTTGAGTAAGTCAAATACTACTCTGATCCCATTCTAATGTGGCTACTTGCCATATTTATAAGTAGGAGCAGAACACCTCCCCTTTTAGTTCATATTCCTGAATCTTACTGAATATATTTTGTCTGGTATTATGGTAGCCACAGGCAGCTGAAATGTGTCAAACAGGAGTTTGACCAGCAGTTGTTTCCTTACAATCTCTCTACTGTGGCTGGTTTATATGTCTTTTGTACAGTTCATTTTGATTTTAAACCAAATATATTACTCAGCCAATTTGCTTGATTGACTGGCAAGAGTGACCTAGTTGGAACTATACAAATGACTACAAATCACTCATATATACTGAAACTAGTTTTAGCGAATGAAATCATAATCTTCTGCAACTTTGAGATTCAAACAATCCAAACAAGAAGATGAAATCTAATTATTATAAAGTTGATATGAAAGCCATGTCAGATTGTAAATTTCATGTTCTTGAAGATTTTAGAATAAAATTAAAAATTGAATATGTGTCTAGATGTCATCGGAGAATGGAAGAAGTTGTGAAACATTAAGGTGATAGTTGTGCCAGGTGTTGTTGGAACACTGGAGATGATCCAAAAATGCCTATCAAAATGGCTGCAGGGTTTGGAAGTCTGAGGGAGAATGAAAACCATCTAGACTATAACACTATCGGACAAGCTAGAATACTGAAGATAGTTGCAAAGTATTAGGTAGATTTACTGTCAATTGATCTCCAATGCAAACCCCTAGTTACTGATAGTGTAAGAAGAAGAAGAATTTGAAAGAAAAATTGAACCCATCCAGATGATAGTATCACTGAAAACAGCTCAAATACTGTTAAATGTGCTGGTATGTTGAGGAGATGAGATCCTCTAATAAATTCTTCACTCCCAGATAAATGAGTCACCGTATGCATTTCAATTTCTAAAATTATTTGAATTTCACAAGTCAGTCATTTGTAAATGTTAGTTGAAGAAGCAATTGCTGAGAAAGAAAGGATTGTCACAAGTTTTACTTATCCAATCCAATACAGTGAATCAGTGAAAATGAAAGTCAGATGAAGTTGTACAAAATGAATTCAAGAGAAAAGAGACAATAAAGCAAATTCTAAGCAGCTGTCAAGTCAACTGAGAATAAGAGTTTGGTAAATGTTAAGTGTACTATTTTGCTTGTTCCAACTGCAGAAAAACATCCCCAAATCATAATTCTGTCACCTCCATACTTAATGGTTGGTATCAAATTCTTCTCTTCAAAAGCCATTTTAGGAGCTTACCAGCCATACCACCTATTGTTCCTCCCCAAAAGATCTAGTTTGGTCTCATTTGATCATAATACCTTCTGCCAGAATGTTTCTTGCTTATTAATATGGGCTTTGCCATAGTTGAGGTAAGCATGCTTGTGCTATTTTGTAAGCAGTGACATTTTCTTGGCATTCTACCATGAAGATCGGTATTGTTCAGATTTTATCGAACTCTAGATTCATGGATTCTGACATTGACCAGTGAACATTGGAGAACCACAAAGGTCATAGCAGGTTTTGCCTGGGCTTGCTGAACTAGATGTCTACTTGCTCTTGCTGTTATTTTTCATGGCTGGCCACTTCTTGATTGTGATGGCATCATACCAAAGGCCTTCCATTTATAAATAATTTGTTGTATGGTGCAGAAGTGCACTCCAAATTGTTTTGATGGCTTTTTGTAGACTTCTCCATCATTATAGCTTTCAACTTTTGATCTTTGCACATATATTTTTTTTAAATTCAGTCTTAAACTGCACACTTTTGCATATACTCTGAGTTATATTGTTTGACTGCAGCTTATAAAAAAAAATGAACATGCTCATTTTGATTTTCACATGTGCACAAAAAATTATTTACACTGGCAACCATGTAAAACAAAAATACAGCGTGTAAAGGTAAGGGTTCACTTACTTTTGCACATTTTTAATTTTTAATTAATATTTTTGTTCAACCTTGATAAAAATTTTTGAAAATGGTTGTAAATAATTTAATAAAGGTTTTTCATAATGAATATATAGTTTAAGATTTGTTAATTATCTGGAGAAAAGGGATAATTATTTGAAATATTATCTTAGGGTTCACTTACTCATGCACAGCACTATATATCTATATCTATCTATCTATCTATCTATCTATATATATATTTATATATATATATATTTATGGAGGACACTTGTTTTCAACAAATAAGGGTCTAGCAGCTCAGTCCATAGACTGAACAGCCAGACTATCAGCACATATGATGATATGAGATAATATTGAGGAGTTTAATTAATTCTGTATGTTTAAATTAAAATGTTTTCATGTCCTTGTTATCTCTTCAACTTTCATTTTAAGAATCTTTCATCTTTGAAAAATTTGTAGAAAAACGTTACTTTATTTTGTTGAATTTTATACAGGTATTATATCAATTTTTTTATTAAATTAATTGTCAGAAAATAAAAACATTGATATATATATATATATATATATATATATATATATATATATATATATATATGCATAAAAACAAAAATTTAATATAATTTCCAAATGTAGCAGACAGATACAATTAATATTTGTGAGGATTTGTTTGTGAAATTCAGTTCAATTTTTTAGAGATTTCTTAAAAATTTGAATAAATGATTTGCTCATACTGACACACACACACACACAGAGACACACACACAGAGACACAGAGACACACAGACACACACACACAGACACACACACACACACACACACACACACAAAAGGAAATGTTTATCCATTTCCCAACTATCGTCTCTTTTAATATAATTTTATTAAATATTGCCTTCCTTTCCTAGCCCCCCCCTTCTACTGTAATTATAGTTAATATTTCTAATTCTTCTATTTTTAAAAAAATTCTTTTAAAAAAAGAAAATCTTTTAAAAGTGGTAAAATTTTTATGAAAAATATTTTAAATAATGACTGGCTACAATTTGATTCATTAACAAGGAGAAATTTCCTGTGTGGACCTTGGGTTCAGCTGATGCGATTTTGTCAAGCACCCCAAGATGTCATTCAGGGACTAAGCCTTTTCTTTGGTTGCAATTATTTTCAAATAGCTCAGAAAATCGTTTGACAGAAATGCAATTAAATTTGAAGTTGAGTGAAATTAAGAGGAAATGAATTACTAAATAAATAACAACAATTGTTGTATCAAAAAAAGATAGGGAAAATATTTTTGGAAATATTGAGGAAAAACAATAAAATAAAATGGAAGAAAATGACAGATATTTTACAAAAACTGAACTTGAAAAGATATTAATTGAATTTTTATTCACAATTATCCTCTCTTTCTTTTACATCATCAAAAGTGACATCAGCATAATTTTACAAGCACCAATTAATGTGAATATATATGTATATATATAAGTATGTATGTATGTATGTATGTATGTATGTATTTAATGAGATAGAGAGAGAGAGTGTGTGTGCATGTGTATGTGTGTGTGTGTGCATGTTACTAAATCTTCCTATAATACCATGAGAGATATAGACACTGTGTTGAAAGCCACTTGAAAAAACTCTCTCTGAAAGCATGTAGATAGATAGATAGATAGATAGATAGATAGATAGATATTAACTGATTTGGATAGAGAGTTAGATACATAACGATAAGCAAAATCTACACTGTTAAAGTTGAATATCTAATTATTTCTCAATACTTAACTCAATTGCATGTGTGTCTATTGAAATGTGGATCAATAAATCCACTGACAGTTTTTAGTTGGATTTTGACCTGAAATTTTAATTGTACAATGTTTGATTTGTGAGATTAATATATTTACCAGTGAATTAAGTGCATTGACAAGAAAGGAGATGATGTTTGAAAAATAAATCTTTTTGTAAGAAATAATTTCTTTTTCTTTTGGTTGCAGATTTATTCATGTAGATTGATAATAGATATATCTTCATGGATGTAACTGCACAAGCAGACACACATATAAATCTGTCTATTGCAATCTGTTCATTTGCTTCTTTCTTTTTATCATGGTTTATTCATTTCTATCTCCAAATCTGTGAAAATAAAAATGGATTGACATGCATAATTTATCAACACAAATACACACATCTGTGGAGGGATTGATATATTCTTCTACTGGACTTTATTGTGATACTAATTATTATTGTTTATTGTGATACCAATTCACAAAAGATCCAACTTATTAAGAGTTTCTCCCTACTATTCAAAATAGCATAAAGAGAAAAAGAATTCTCATTAATTTATACCAGGTTTGGGTGTTAACCTTCTGTGTCTGCTTGATTTACTATCAAATGGTGAATTTCATCATCTGTTGTGGTTCATGTAGGAAGCTTGAAATATAACAATATGGTTGACTAATTAACCTTGTGTTTTTTTCTCTCATATTTTTTTTTAGGTGTTCAGAACATTCCAAAACTTGACCCTTTAAACCTACATGCTCTTTTAAAATTATTGCAGCACTTTACCATATAGCAGAAAGGTCATTGTGGTGTTTTTCATGAAAGGTCATTCTGGGGTTTGGGTACACTCAAATAACTTTCCTATGTAAATTAATGGTAATTGTATCTTTGCTTCATGCTAGTTTGATTGATGAAAGGTTTTCATGGGAACACTGTACTTTAAGACAAAAAGGATAATATTTACTTGAGAAGAAAAACTAATCAAATGGAATAAATGGTTACAAAGAAGATTACAATCATAGCAAAATGTGCATCTGAATTATTGTAAATATGAATTGAAATTTTTCAGAGGTGATTACAGTGAATCTTGAAACATATAACTACTTTATATTTGGTCACTCTCTCTGTGTCTGTGATGTCCTCTCTTTAGGGATGAAGTGATCATAGCCCTCTACAGATTGTTAGTCTTAGCAATACTTTTACACTTGGTCACCAACAAATAAATTGATAAATTCTCATTTTAAACTGTCAACTTGCTCAGACTGCCATTTTTTAAGTAATAGAATTTATAATTAAAAACATTCCAATCTTATTGGATAAACTGATGCTTAGAAAGAAAATCAAAATTAAAATAAATTTGGCAACATGACAAAATATAATTTTATTTTAAACTAGAAATGAATAATTTCATTCACTTTCTATCTGAGCAGTTTCTATCTTTTGTGTCTAAATAACATCTTTTTATTAAAATGCGTTAAAAGACATAAACATAAAGATCAATAATAAAGTAAAAAAGAATCTGTCTCTGACCAAATTCTTCATATTGGAGAAATTTTTAGAATCATGAAAAAACAAAGTAAAATCGTCCAAACTCTTCCTAACTTGATTTTAATTATTTTGTTTTGAAATATTCAAATTATTTTTGAATCAAGTTGTTGTTGCAGTGATAAGGTCTACAGCCTAGTATGTATATATTCTAGAAACATTTTCAATGGCTAATTTTTAGAACCTCAAGGACATTTAAATGAAAAGAAGCAGATGGCTGACACACAAGAACATAGATGCAGAAATGCAATGCACACTCAAATATGGAAAATATTGTTGAAAGTGTTTTCAATTTTCAACAAGCTTTTAACAGAGTATGTCATTTTCAATTGTTGCTGTCTTTTGGACAATTTAAGAAAAAAATAAAATAAGTTCATGCAAAAAATATAAATAAAAACATAATTAAATTAAAAATAGATTTGTTTTAATTTTCAAACAAACCCTCAAATATAATAATCTTAAGATTCCTGAATTTTTAGATGACTGTACTTTCTTGCATACAGATAGAAAATGTTTAGAAAGAGATGTATGATAAAGATGTGTTCCCTCACAGCATTTATATAACACCTGTATAGAAAGATTAATCTAAGGAGACTAGAAGATGTACAAAGATTTATTATTGGTAGATGTAATCATAACAATGTAAGTTATATACATGAGACTATGTTGATATCAGAGTCAGAAGTAAAATTGAAAGAACTTTTGATCAAAAGTTAATCAATTAAATCAAGAAGAAAGGGAGAACAATTAACAAGACAGAATGAATATAGTGGAATAAATTCCCATTTCCTTCTCAATGATTTTGAATTCAGCATTGTCCTTTTAGACAGGTTGTTAATAAAGATTGTCCAGTTTACCTTACTATTTAACCTATATTTAGGCAGGAAAGAAATGATGGGTTCATGCCTTTCCTTACAGAATTAGTATGAGGTGAGCATTGGTAGAATCTTCTGCATTGTTAACCATTGTATTTTCCTCAAATCAAATATCAAATGTAAACTGATATACGTTAAGATCTAGAAAACTGATACACACAAACTTCTAAGGATGATAAGGATAACAATAATGCACTTTTTGAAAATAATCCTCTAATAAATTCTTCACACCCAGATAAATGAGTCACTGTATGCATTGCAATTTCTAAAATTATTTGAATTTCACAAGTCAGTCATTTGTAAATGTTAGTTGAAGAAGCAATTGCTGAGAAAGAAAGGATTGTCATGAGTTTTATTTATCCAATCCAATACAGTGAATCAGTGAAAATGAAAGTCAGCTGAAGTTGTACAAAATGAATTCAAGAGAAAAGAGACAATAAAGCAAATTCTAATCAGCTGTCAAGGTCAACTGTGTATATATATATATATATTTATATATATATGTGTATATATATATATATATATATATATATATATATATATATATATATATATATATATATATATATATATATATATATATAAAAGACATGTCTCATTGAATAATTTAGACAAGTTTTGTCTTCTTATTTTCAATAGGATCCTCTCATATTCACTGAAAAGCTTCTTAGTATCCTTATTAAAGGAAGAGAGAACAAATTACCATGTTGATTCATATTAATTTATTCAGAGTACTTTCAACATTAGCATGATGTCATCATCAGGGTGTTGTTTTTCTAAGACTAAATATGTTGTGTTCATCATTTTTATATATATATATATATATATATATATATATATATACCAATTTCTATGTAATGTATTTTTATTAATTAATCTGACAGACAGATGTTATTTTTAGTGGATACCCATATTTGAATAGATGCTTCATTTCTATTAAATGATATATATATTTATTTTCATCTACTGGCCTGAATATCCAAGAAATCTCATGAAAGAAAAATATGTGCTCTCCAGCAGGATTTAAATCTGTATCCTACTGGGCAGGGGAAACTATCATTAGATCCTACATGCTTTATACTGTCTCAGCCATAAAATGTGTTGATGATAAAGCAAAGTTGAATATGTGCCTTATAAACACAACTCTTTCCCAGTCACTCAATATATATATATATATATATATATATATATATATATATATATATATATATTATTTCAAATATTATAATGCAAGTAAATGTTTTCACACTAAATTTGAGAAATTTTCAGGATATTTGATAAATAAACACCATGGGAATTTCAGTTTATCTTTTTTTTCTTGGAAATATTTACAATAATTTGTTTAGTGAGATGTGATTTTACTCCGAATGTTGAGTAATGTTTATCATATAGTAAATGAATATATATAATAGAATGGTAAGCAATATTTTTTATATAGATTCCCATTGGTTGTTAGAAAGATATAACCTTAAAAGAGAAATAAGGTATTGTAAATTTACTGTGCATTGGGAATAGAACTTTGAAAATTGTTGAAAAGTTAAGCAGAGAACATAAAATAACTAAAAGAGAAATTTTAAACATTGGCAAGATAAGAAGAAGAAAAAAATATTATTAAGAATGTAACAAAGAGATTTGAGAAAAAGTGTTTTGGAATTATTGATCTATCTTTTATATATGTGTTCAAATACACTATAATAATAATGGGTAGCTACTCATTTTCAAGTACACCTATCTGCTAGGATGGTTAGTCAATCCCTGCTGCAGATGTTTGCTCTGGCACGTTTGTCTTTCTTCGATACCTATAGAGCCCACTTATGATTTATACTGTAACTATGCTGATCTTAGTTACAGTTTCTGAGACAGGGTGCATAACCTGACGTGATCAACATTTTGAATATGGCCAATATGCTCAAACCCTCCGTTACAATGACATGTGACTAATTTTACTCACAAGGCTTCTATAAACCTGTGGTATGGTTCTCAAGCACTTTCCAAAGGTGCATAAATATTTCAAATTAATAACAAGTTCAGATATAAAATCCCTATATATGAACATAATAGTCGACATAACTAAATTTCCTAAGGAACTGTCACAAAATCAAAAATAAACCTCTCTCTACCAACAAACAAATCCTAAAGATTTATCAACTTTGTACTAACCAATGTTTTTCATCTAAAATAATAGTTTTTATGAACAAAACAATGTCTTCTTCTATCAAAAGTTGTATAACCTGTCTCTTATAATCCACCCCCTTTTAAAATATCCTACTCAAAAATAGAGAATACTTCTGTTATATTTTGATTTTGTTTAGCAGCATATCAACCTCTATGGATTATTTAATGCTGGAATCTAAATATTTTGTTTTATGGCATCAAAACAGATAAAATGTATTGTTGGTCATTTTGTTATAAAATGTATTGTTGATAATTCTGCTTTAAAAAGTATTGGTGGTAATTCTACTATAAATATATAATATTGATAATTCTATTATAAATAAGTATCATTATAATTTTTTTATATAAAATGTATTGTTTGTATTTTTACTATAAAAATATATTTTTATACTTTTATAGTGTTTGGGGGTTCACTATTTGCCCACAGCTGGGGTCCTAACATATACTACCACCCTGGGTCAGTGTAGACCTGAGAACAACAGCAGTTAAGTGATGCTCTTCAAAACCTCCAATCTCTCAATCAGAGGCCTTGCTACCATATGTTATTTTTTGTCATACCCAAGACTATCTGCCTTACTAATATATCCAAATTATATTCAATTATTAGATCTCCTATATAAACTAAATAAAATAAAATTGAATTTACATATGAAAAAGAAACAAATGACACCTTACTTTTTCTTGACCAATTTAAATCAAAACGTACACAGTAAATCAACAAACAAAAATGACCTCATACATTTTTACTCACATCACAAAAAAAATAAAATTGCACATAGTTACAAGTCATTTTTTATTTTTTTAAGAGACCTTACCTGATAAAGAGAAATACACTGACAATATTTTTTAAATCCTCCACTATCTCAGTTTTTTCATATATAATGCCAAATGCAAAATATACAAAATCAACAAAACAAAAAAGATAAAGAAAAAGGATTATAAACACAAAAACTAGGCACAATCTACATGATTGATGAACTTGAGAAAAATTTAGCTAATCTCAATATAATAATTATCACTAAAACTTCTAAAACAATTAAATTTAAAAATTTAATCAAAGTAGAACTAATTTTATATCAGAAATAGGTTTTTAAAAATAAAATGTAAACAATCCCCCAAGAAATACATCAGTGAAACATCTCAAAATTTGAAAAATGAAATTGAAATTAAACAACTCGCTAAATACACTGGTATGCTACTGAAAATTTCATGATCACAATTTAGACCTGAAAAATGCCATTTTATCTAAAAGTGACGATATATTAAATAAAAGATTATAGGAAAATAAAAGGGGTTATTTACAAAAAATTACATTCAATGCATTAGTCATTGATCATAATAGATCTGCCTATAATTTTTTGTGGTGCATTCTGGTGATGCATTGGCCTTGTCTGAATGTAATTTTTTCATGTATGTATTTTTGGAGATTAAAAGGGCATCATCAACCCACAAGAAGATTATAAAAACTACAAATAAAATCATACATGAGATACAATGAAATAAGCATAGACAAAAATGATAAAATGCTTTATTATACATTTCAGATAAATGATTCTATATTTTAGAGAACATATATGTATACAAAAATAAAGTTTTGCTTATCTGTTGATGACAGCATATTTTGCTTGAAAACTGTTTCAGATATCTGCCTCATTCAGCCATCAAAAAATGAAGAGAAAGTTTTGATTGTTGTTTCAATTGGTAGCAAAACGTTTATTCTGATGCATCATGGGAGTATCCTATATTTAGTTAACTAGTTTTTATAATATAACTTTTTTCTTTATTGTTAATTACCATTCTTATTTGTATTTTAAAGTACTTTTAATTTTCTTTTATCATTAATTATTAATTATTTTGGTTTCAGACTACCACATGTTCTAGTAAAAAAGGTTGGAGGTTATTTAGTAATTTATTTGTTATCACTGAAAGAATGCAATTTTGATTAAAAGAGAAATAAATTTATTGAAGCAAAAAGTTATTAAAGTGCATTAATTTTGGAATCTTCTACAGTAAATTTAGGATCATACAACATATATTCTTTCCTAAAATATATTATGATTAATACATGAGATAACTGAAAAAAAAAAATTAAAATGATAAAAAACTGAAGAAGATAGTTTCAGTTTAATAATTAAATGTTGTAATTCAAAATTAATTTTTTCAAGTGTTTCTATTCATTAATGTTTCAATGTAAACTGTAACTCGCATTTGTCATATTTCTCTTCACAACTTTTCCCTTCTTTATTTATAAGGTTAATTCCATCAATAAAACCATTATTTTAACTGCAGAAGTCCCTCCTTGAAATAAAACCTGTCACTACTCAGTTTACCATTTTTCATTCACTTGCTCACTGTTATTCTAAAATATATTTTTATCTCATTATCTATCTAATTTGTGTATATCTTTCATTTATTATCTATTCCAGCTATCTATCTATATTTATCTGTGAATATATATATATATATATATATATATATATATATATATATATATATATGTATGTATGTATGTATGTATATATATATATATATATATATATATATATATATTCATACATGTTTCATTAAATAATATAGATAAGTGTTGTCTATATATTTTATGTAAGTTTTTTTCATATAGTCTGATAAGCTTAATAATATTATCATTAAACAATGAAAGAAAATCACAATATTGATACATATTTTATTTTTTTTAATCCAATCTAAGCTTTCGGCTTACATAAGCCATTATCAAAGATGACAATTACACAATATATTTAAGCAATACACGAACAAGAAATTGATGATAGCCTTGTTTGTTTACATGGATGATTTCCAAGCAACGATAAACACGTGCATATAAAACGCTGAAAGCGAAAATCGCACAACAGCTCATGACGTCACACATGACCACGCGAGAGTGAATCCAATCAGTATTGAGTATGGAAAGCTGTTGGTATGAACCAATGGCTTCTGTTACTAATTATAGGCACTTAAGGATATTTGTGGAGACTTCATAGTTTATTTTATTCATAAAATATATATATATATATAAACATTATAAATATATATATATATATATATATATATATATATATATATATATATATATATATATATATATATATATATATATATATATATATATCATTAACATTCATTTTCTGGCCATTAACAACTCTGTTTCACACTTAATGATTTTTCAAAATAGTTGTCTGTTTAATTATTAATATTTCCTGAAATCTAAAGGAATGCATTAGCATGCTGACAGTTCTATAATTCTATAATTTATAGCTCCTCCTCCATTCTTAGATTGCAATTTCTGTCACTGTTTTTCTTATCTGTTTTTATTATATAACATTCTATTAATGGTGCTTCCTCTTTAATTTTTAGTTGCCATAGAGCAGAAAGCAATATATATATATATATATTAATGCAATATATATATATGTAAATTTACAGAGCATTAATATATATATATATATATATATATATATATATATATATATATATATATATATATATTAATGCTCTGTAAATTTACATTGAGCACTATTTTGTAAAAATAAAAATATCAATAAGAACACCGGATTATATATCTTACTGTTCTTTCTTTTTATTTATATATACATATATATATATATATCTATATCTATATCTTTATATATATATATATATATATATATGTGTGTGTGTGTGTGTGTGTACAAATAAAATAAAAAATGAAAACTGATTTCAGACTCACAAAACAGTTATTCATTTTTCATCATTATTGATTCGTCAGACTGTTTGCAAAAAGAAGCCCACAAAATCTCTCAAAATATATATCAATGCAGTGTCACAAATTTGCATATTTGTCCAATGTATCTCTAGATGCATCACACAGCTGTCATCATTCTACTTTTGTTTTTAGTTTTAATGTCACACATTGTAATAGCAGTAGTTTTGTTAGGAATGCTAATATGCTAATACATCCGGGATGTAAATTTACCATGGAAGATTTCAAAATTAGTGATTTATAGAAAATTAACAAATCAGCCAGTTCTGCTACCTTGGTTTCAACATTAAGGTATCTTCAGGCAATTTCAGTCAATTGATTTCCTTAAAGCATTAGGAAATCAATTGACCAAAATCACCGAAGATACCGAAAGGTTGAAACCAAGGTAGCAGAATTGGCTGATTTGTTAATTTTCTATACTTTAAAGTGCTATATGGTAAATTTTGATTTTTTATATCTGTATTGAGCACATTTTTAATACTACTGTTTCCTAGTCTAATTCAACTCTGACCACTAACTTCTTTATATATATATATATATATATATATATATATATATATATATATATATATATATATATATATATATACATATATATGTGTGTGTGTGTGTATAGAGAGAGAGAGAGTGTGAGAGAGATAAACATTCTTGAATATACATGAAATTTCGTCCTCACACATGCATCTAAATTTACACTATGTAAGTATATAGATATATATGTATACAAAGATATAATCAAACGTACAGATAAATAGATATGTTCGAATATAATATATAAGTTGTATATTTCAGACGAAAGTTATTTAATTGAACAGCTAAATGGAAAAATCCTATTTAACACATTTTTTCCTTCAAAAGGACTAAATGTTTTAATTGATGGAATCATCTGTATGTAGGAGAAAGGAATGAAAATGCAAATTTCTAGAGACTCGTCCTTTTAAAAATAATTAACCTAAACAATTCACATATTTCCTATATATTAATGATGCTTTATTAATATATCCCAGCAAAATAATATTTTACCTGATCTTGAAAATAAACTCAGCAACATTGAATGTAGAATCAAATCTACTTATGAAACAGAAATAAGCAACCTTTTACCAATATCATATTAAACCATACTGTTAATAATCTAAAACTAAATGTAATAGACATAGAAAATCAATATCTGTCTATATTTCTGAGATGAGGTATTATGTACATTATTTGGACTATTGTCCTCATCTTTGTTGCCATATATGTTTTTTTTTAATATGATCTCTGCTAAAAACATGCAATAATAACAGCAAAAATTGCAATATGAGCCCTGTAAAAAATATTTGCTGAAGACATTAGGTTTATAATACCCAGAAATTCATACACAGATGTCCTCAAGGACACATGGAACAGTGGATTAGATCCAATGACAGGACCCAAAAGAGTGTGTGAACTTTCAGAGGGAAATTAACAGGAGATAACTGATAACTGACATCCATTAAACATGGCACGTGGAACTAGAACAGTCTACCCCAGTGAGCAAAATAAAGGGTTCAGTTTGACATTCCAACCACCTGACGATGGCTGGAGCATACAAGGGCCGAAACGTTATTATGGCAACAAAGATGAGGACAATAGTCTGAATAATATAGAAAATCAACTAATAAAAACATCTATCTGAGATGAGGTATTATGTACATTATTTGTAATAAATATGGTGACAAAGATGAGGGCAATAGTCCGAATAATGTAAATAATGTAATAAAAACATCTCAAATTTCTATCCACACCATAACAAAAAAATTAAATTTGGTAGAATTTCTGGCTTCTATTTAAGAGTGCTTAGAATTCATATCACTTAACAATTACATGATTGAAAATATTTTAAATGCCTTCAATATCCTAATTATTTCATATATATGATTTATGAAACTAGAAAAATAAATATAAATAAACTTAATAAAACTAGACGCATAATACTACCTACTAACTACTAACTATAACTGAAAAGAATGTATCTAAACTTAATATAAAATTTGTTACAACCTTCTAAAAAATGAGAGATTTCATTAATACAAAACAAAATAATAACAACTTTAAACAGGAATTTAAACTATAGGCTGCAATAATAAAAGTTACAAGAAGCAAACAGGTGAAAACATACTGTATGGAATTGAAATAAAAGAATATATGATCACAAAATGAATCCTTTATAAAATGACACACTGAAATCATTTGCTGTTCATTGTAATGAGCCTGAAAATAACTGCAACTTAAAAATGTAGAATTAATTAAAGGAAAATAATTTATTTTTAATTTATGTTACTTAAAATCTATAGAAAGTGCATTCATTTCTGAATTTTCTACTGAAAATTTATCTTCAGGCTTATTCATCATTTTACTTTACTTAGCAAAACTAGTGCTATTAAAATGTGAGATATTTAAAAACAACAGCATCAAAAACAAAAACAAAAGTATTAAGCAACTAAATGGCTAGCCTGTACATCAAGATATATTGGACACAGAAATTTAAAATTTAAATTTAAGGTTAAGCATCTCTGCATCTTCCGTATTTCTCTCAATGTTTCATTATTGCTGATGTGTTTGTTTATATTATCATTCCTTCCTCTATGTATAAATTATTCCATCAATAAAACCATTATTTAGTCCAAAGAATTCTTCTTGAAGGGCAAAATATATTACATGGGAATTTTTCTATTTTGTTATTCAATTACCCATACAGAGATATATAAAGGTGACTAGGTAGAGATAGCTAGCTAGAGAGATAGATAGAGAGATAGATAGAGAGATAGATAGAGACATAGTTAGAGAGATAGATAGTGACATAGATAGAGAGATAGATAGAGACATAGATAGAGAGATAGATAGAGACATAGCTAGAGACATAGATAGATAGATAGATAGAGACATAGATAGAGAGATAGAGACATAGATAGAGAGATAGATTTGTTTTTTACAGCTTATCCACATCTTGCAGGTTATTTAAAGTCAGAAAATCTTTTCTTTTTAGATTGTAAGAATTTTTTGGAGATAATAACAATTTACTGGTCCAAGTCCTAGTAATTAACCCAGAGTCAGAGGAGGGATTACAGGTAGATTCATACCCCGTTCCCAAGGTTAATTGCATGTAAGTAAATATGACAAACCTGACTAAAATTGAAACTTGGTTCTCTGATTTCCAATTTCAAACCCTTATCAATTACACCACCTGCACATACAGCATCTGGTATTCTCAGACGATTACCCTTCTAGTTACTAACCAGGCTTGATGTTTATCTTCAGTGATTGTATGAAAACTAGTGTTTCAATGTGATATGATGTGATAGATAGATTGATTGACTGATTGATTCAAGTGCATCTGTCAGTACAGAAAATGTAATCAATGAAAAGAGATTGAATTTTGATTAAAACTACCTGTGTTTACTTGGCATTAAATGCACTTGAGGGTGGTACAAAACCATATCATCTTATCACCAAATCTAAAAGATGCTTGACAGAGAAAAGGGCGAGTGAGTAAGCCATTGTCTCATAACTATTCTACCTAACTAAGCTCTAGTAAGAGTAAACTTTGTTACAAATATTGTTAAACTTGACTAAGGTCAGTTATTACATATATATATATATATATATATATTATATTTCTATACATATCATCATCATGTAAATATATAAGTATAAATATATTCATTGATTGATTTATTGGATTCTGTCACACCTGACAATGTAGATAGAAGCTTTTCTGTTGTTATTGTCTGGGCAGGTAATGTAGTTATGGGAGAGTGGTTTGTTTAAAGTTTTACTCATTTCTCTGTTAACCATCACAGCATACCACTGACAAGATATTTCTCCTTAAGATATCAGAAAGGTACAGGAAGAAGTGGATTCATGCCCTTCATAAGATGATTGGAGTGAATTAAACAGCATTATAAAAATTCTAAGCAGTCCAAAAATTCAGTTTTCTGTGCTAATAATTGTTGTTATTCTATATATGAGACAGGCATACTGTCACATATGTCTTTCTCACTCTGCTTATCTATCTATCTATCTATCTATCTGTGTATAATGTATATTCTGCACAAGTCTTTGCCACTATAATCAAATCATATGTGCAGATAATCTGGATGTTTAGTTCTAAGAACTGAGTTGCTGCACACCCATATGTTTAAAATGGCAGGGGATTCCAGTATATATATATATATATAGAGAGAGAGAGACAGATAGATAGATAGATAGATAGATAGATATAAAAAGAATGTCATATATCCTAATTTAAGGGAATAGCAAGATAAGTGATATGCCTTCTGAGCAAATAAATTTTCTTGGCCCTGCTGTCAATCCTAATAAAACTCATGTAGATTAATTGGATCCATTTACAGATTTAGACCCAGTCCTTTGTGGGACAAAGACTTCAACAGCTTTTTGTCTACTGGCCTGAAAAATCTTTTGTTTTATATACTTTACTTTTTAAAGTTCAACACTGGCTGAATTTTGAAAGAAGTGAAAATCATTCTTATTATTTTTATGAGTTATTTGAATTCATATTTTAGAAGTCTTAAACTGCCTGAATTACTTTGTGGACGATTATTAATTTATCACTAGTTTTCCATCAATCTTACTTTTACTGCCTTTTTCAATACAATGCTTATGTAATATTAATATTCTATAGATATTAAGTAGCAGTGGTCATGAAATAAAAATGTAGCAACTGACAAGATTTGAACTTGCATCCAGTATGTTTTGGAACCTGACAAAGATGGATAATACTTTACTGATGAGGCTATAGAAAAGCCAGTATTAGACATAATTCTGATTTAGTCACATTAGCTACATTATCCCATATTGTACTTCTTTAAACTATATTGTTTGTTTACAACTTGTGGTAGCAGATGACACAGAAATTTGTCAATATTTATTACATGATGCATTTAAATTATGGTTCAATTCAGATGATTAAGTAGAATGGAGTGTAAATAAAGTATTGGATATAAGTTTAAATATCTTAAGTAGTTATTTTTATCCTGTACTTTTTATTCAATAGTCAAACAGTGTAAAACGTGTTCTGAGGATGGTGATAAAAAAGCAACAAAAATAAGACGTGAGATAAACTACTCATAAATTAATAATGATAAAAGCATTGTGATTTTTATTTTAATCTTTTTTCTAACCTTTATCATTGTTTATTGTGTCTGGTAATTTTGAGATACTTTTCCTTTTTTTTAATTTCATACCTGCTAAGTAAAAATCTTTTTCTCTTTATTAAGCAGTTACTTAAAAAAACAACTGGATGATATTTTTAGAACACACAATATAACCGACACCAGAAAAAGACTAAAAATTATATCAACTGAAATATGGACAATGAAAGAATAGTTCAAACAATTCAAGAATCAATCTTGAATAAGCATTTTGCTATTGATAAGAATATTGATAAGGCTCGGTGGATACTCAGTGAGAATCAAACACACTGCAGTAGCCATGTAATGTAAGACAAGATTATTAATCATTGCTCCATATGTACATGCCAATAATAGTGATTTATTCCTGTAGATGTCAGTGTCAATGGTATGCTTAGCAAGTATATTATTCTAAATGCCAAGATAATACATATTATTCAGTTCAAATGTTTCTCTAAGAAATGCTCTGTTGATTAGAAGTCTAAAATTTGTACTAAAATTGATTAATTAATTCAATTTATTGAAAACTAAATAAATATTTGCATAGATTATGTAGAAAGGTAAATTTAAATGAAGTGTCTCACAAAAGTGGCATATATCTATCTATCTATGTATGTATGTATATATGTATGTATGTATGTATGTATATATATATATATATATATATATATATATATATATATATATATATATATATATGTATATATATATATATATATATATATATATATGTATATATATATGAAGAAAAGATCAATAAAAATCAGCTTGATGTGTGAATTGATTTTAATGATCAATCTTTTACTTCAAGTTTATATAACAAACAACGCTAACCTCTGGTGTCCTTAATCATATCATTCAGTGTCTATTTAGTTATAAAACCTTTTCTTTCATATCCCATTGTGCAAGTCTATCACACCACAAACATACATACATACACGCATACAAATACAAATCACATACAATGCCAAGCATCATTGGTTAATTAATCACCACTATGTTATTATAGACAATTTACAAATCGCAGCAATGCGACAATTTTGTAATCGCTCATGTAGTCAGTTTTGTTCACTTGTGTGAGAAACGGATCACAGAAGCTTTCTTAAGTCTCCCCAAAGCTTGCTCATTGATTGGTCAATGCCAACCAATCAGATCATGTGCATGTTAAGAATAATTCTTCCTGCGCAGCGATCTGGAGCCTATGGTCGCTTATTTAAGCAATAATTTTTCTTAGCTAATTAGTGAGAATTCAGCTGCCAAACGAATCCACGACAGTTGAAACCATGCACCAACTTTCTCACTCACACACACCACTCACATGCTGAACATACCTTGTATATACTCACATAATCTTTTCTTACACAGCAAATCTTTTAAGAACAGTCATTATAAGAGACTCTCATGAACATTATTCCAGTGAATTTTGAAATAACAGTTAAAGAGAGACAAGTCTTGTTTATTTCAACCTTTTCTTATTTAAATGCATGTTTTCTTTCACATCGTTGTTTCATATAGTATGTCTTGTTAAATACATATTTTATGTGTAACAATGTCTTTTGCTTATCCTTTTCTGTGTCAGCCATGTTTCCTAATCTAAAGTTAAATTAATGTGGTGAAGTCTGCCACATCATGTTATTCCAGGATGTGAGTGATTAACAGGGGGATTGAAAAGTAACTCCCCATTTTAAAATACTCATAATTTATTTATTAACTATAACTGGATATGAGAGGAAAGCGTGTGGCATGAGTTTTTATTTAAAATTTGATATGGGCACCAGTTTTCTCTACCAGCTTCTTGAGCAGCCCAGGAATCATGTCAACTGATTTCAGCAGGATCTTTTGTGCTATGGAAGACATAACTTCTTGTATTCACTCTCCAAGTTCTACCAAAGTCTTAGTTTGGTATAGTAGACTTGCTCCTTTAACCAACCTCAAAGAAAAAAGTCACAGGATGTTAAGTCAGAACTCCTGGTTGGTCACGCATATATAAAATAGGGAGTTACTTTTCAATCACCCTGTAGATCTCTACAATTTCCTGTCTGTCTTTTGTTGCACTAAGTAAATCTTATCATTTTTTGACAAATTGTGGTCCTTATTCAGCCATGCATTCACCCAAAAATCATGAAGTGACTTACTAACTTGCTTAACTTGTTCTTCCAATAAAAGCTGATGAATAATATTCTCTTCTGACACTAAAAACTTTATAAAAGAACTCAATAACATAAAATCTACATTGACAAATTAAAATTGTAGCTGATGAACAAAAAATGAAACATAACCAACAAAAATTATAGCAAAAATTATTAAATCACTTTATAAAATGAATGACAATTATGAACAGCCAGGAAGAATATCATATTTCTATTCATATCACTTTATTATAGTAACAAATATATAAAATTTACTATCTGTTCTAAAATAATTAGAAACTTCTAACTTTATACTTAGAAATAATACCAGTCTGATCCTAAATCATTATTCTTTCTTTTATGTGCCATATCCCTTCAGGACATAGATGATCATGGCCCTCCAAATCTTCCTGTCCCTTGTAGGTTTTAATAAGATTTACTTTTATATTTCTCCCAAACCCTGTTCTACTGAAACTCATCAAGTACATTATATGCTGCTTTCCTCTGTCCCTCTTTCCCTCAAATTGTCCTGTGAGTGTCAGGTCTTCCAAACCCTCCTTCCTCATTACATGCCCCAGAAATTTCAACTGCTTCTTCCTGATGTTAAGTATAAATTTCCTTTTTGTTTCCATTTTCTCCAAAACTTTGTTGTTGCTCACATGTTTGGTTCATGGTATCCTCAGCATCTTTCTGTAGGACCACATTTCTGTTGCTTCTAAAACTAATGCAATATTTCATTATTTTTCTTATGAGGAAATTGTATCACCAATGTTGATATTGACTGAATGATTTGTATTTTATGACTTATCAACACTTTTCTGTTTGATCAGGAACACAGTTTAAACTCAGAAATAATGTTTGTTTGTTGTAATTTTGATTTGCTGGTGTGTTGTTATTTTTTAAGATGAGCTGAGCTGTTTTAAATTTTTTGTAGTAGATAATTGTTCCTCATCAAACCGAATTCATAAATAATTACATCACTCACACTGCTACATGCCTATCCAGATGCCATACATTACATCTATCTGACCACAGCTCTATTAGAACCCATTTAAACACACACACAAACTTACCAGACTCCATCCGAAACATACTAGTAGAAAATACAAACATAATAACCTCATCCACTTGTAAAAAAAGATTAAAAATAATTCAAGCCTTAATAATAAAAAAGAAAAAAGAACAACACTCAGTAATATTAACTACAAACATGGCCACAATGTTCTAACTATGTTTGGATAATAAAACATCCCTATAACTCTAAAACATGCACATGACCCATACACCCAATTAAAAAGCAAAAATAAAATCATCCTTGGTAATGGCCAAAAGTAGAGCCAAAAGTACTTTGAATTACAGAACATTTGGACTGTTACTACACACACTGTGTTCAGAAAAGAAAATGTTGAACACAAGAAAAATGAAATAAAAAGCTTAATTGCAGTACATTGTCTGCTGTCTTTAATGAAATATATATAAATGAAGCATTGCTGCCTGAATACAAATATACATACATACACATATATATATATATATACTGGGTGTAAATTGTCCAAATCTTGTAACAACAAAATTGTCCAATTGTTAGATTAAGCTCTGAGCCATTGTATCTTAGAAATTATCAATGATATCTTACCAGAGTTCGCTGAGGTTTTATAACACTATTGAACTCTACTTTGAGCCATAAGAATATATAATTACTTTCTAAGTTTAACAGAAATATCATGATGTAATTGATCAGAAACGAAAATGACATGTTCATCATTAATTAATCATAGCTAAGGATTAGAAGCACATGAAGTATTGAAATAAAGTTCAAATGTATATATATTATTTCAGAATCATTTTCCAACTTATTCAAGATAGTCTTTGCCCTCTCTAACTTTTTGTTCTGGAGTAACACGTTGTCTCACAGGTTTCACGTACGATTTCATTTTGAAGTCTTTTTTCACGGCTGTTTGAAATGTCATAGCTAAAACTCCTCTCTCACGTGCCAAATGTCTTATGAATTGATTTGGATCTTTTCTAATTGAATAAGAACCCAGAGAATAAGCTGGCCCAGCTAGCATAATGAATCACCACAGCCTGCTATATAGAACACTTACCAATTTTGGCAGTCTTTCATCCAGAATCTGAGTTCTGGAATGGGCTGATTCACAAACACCTGAATTATCTGTTTTGGATACAACAAGGATGTCATTTACATCTTCAAAACCCAACAATTCGAGAAGGAATTTCCTGTAGTATATACATGTATCAGCCATGTCAACCATTGCCAGTGTCTTGGCAGCTTGTGTGCTCTTCACAACTCTCTTTATACATCTTGACTGCCAGGAAATAGGAATGTAGTTGCCATTACTACTGACAAGAAATATTATATACCCTCCCTGGGAACCTCCATCACTTAAAATAGCAAAGGAAGCATAATACCTGGTCCATGCCATTCTTGGCTATCATTCCTTTTGTAGAATACTTGATCTCCATTTCTTAAATCTTTTATATTAGTATTCTGGATATTATTCCTTAATGCTCTTCTTATTCTTTTATTAGATTCAAACTTTACAAATTCCTGTCTAGCCAGGTGCAATGCATCCAAATTTTTCCTCACTATAGTAGATGTAGTGACAGGTTCCAATGCAGGAAGATTATTATGGAAGATATCTGGAACAGCTGGATTAGAACAAAAAACCAACTAAATAGGGGAAAAACCAGAATTGTTGACAAGTGTGTTGTGAGCTGAAATAGACCAAGTCAGAGCAACATCTAAATCACACAGAGTATCTGCAATAATTTACCATGTTACCAATAAAAGCATTAAGTCTCTCACATACACCATTGCTCCAAGGACTTTCTGCTGCTGTTGTCATCACTATCATGTTGAGGACTTCATCCAGCTCTCACATTTTGCTGTTGTTGAATTTGCACCCCTTGTCAGATAGTATTTTTTTTGGAACACAAAATTAGTTATCCAACCAGAGAAGAACCCTCAAATAACAGTAGAAGCCATTTTGTTTTGAATCACTTTCACTGCACAAAAATAAATTGCCAGATCCACAATTACAAGAAAGTAACTTTTGACCCATATTTTCAGATCCAAAGCAGTTTCATTAAATTCAGTTGCCATAGGAAGACTGACAATGGGTCTTGGATGAGTTCTTTTGAATTTGGTACAAGTTTCACATCTCCCTGATACAGATTTAATTTCATGTTCAAGTTTATGATTATTTATATTTACATTGTGAATCAACTTTGATTTTTTTGGAATTAGGTTGACCAAACTGCTTTGCAACTTGCTAAATATCCTTCATTTTTGAGAACATGATCAAATTACAGGTAGCATTATCTAGTTGTCTATAGAGAGGTAAAGAATAATGGCCTTAAGTGGTGGCTTGCAGTTTAATTATTCTCTTTACAACAATCAGATTGTCATTTTGAAAATTCAAAATCATGTTTGATTTTTATATTGAATTTTTGTTTAAAAGTAAAGGTAATTCACGTTCAACTACATCAGTAGTAATTTTCTGACCTCATATTTCCAATCAAACAGGGAATAGTCAATTTCTTTTCAGATTCTATTGTGGCACTATTTGGAAGAACATGTATTAGAATTATCCATTCTTACATAAATTATAAGTCTTAAAGTCACAAGACTTTAAAACTAACAGAAAAATAGAAACGATAATTCACTTATAAAAATCATAAAAAATCCGATTACTTGATCTATTGTCTTGAAGAAAGTTATAATTCTTGAACTATTTCTGGTGTAATTCTGTTGTAAGTTCTCTTCCTTAGAATCCTAATGATTAATTTAGTTATGTCACTCATCAAGCTGACTATAAAGATTAATCTACTGATATCCTCTGGAATTTTATCACTGTTGCATATTTCATTTTACTTTATCAATATGCAAATCATCTAACACTGTTCAAATCTTTATTAAATTCCCCTCTAGATTAACTAATTTAATTATCTTCATCTTGGCTATTGCCAATTTTACCTCTCATTTTAATATGATAGCCCTTCCATGTTTTTATATATGTTCCTCTTATGGAAGATCTCCCTGATGAATCCATTCCGTCTCTGTAGTTGCTTCTCTTTTTCTATTATAATAGTCCTCTTTTTAGATTTTATGCATCCGGCAAAATGTATGTTTTCTGTCCTGTTATTACTTTCATATTTTCACGTGCATACCTACTATGTCCCTGTTCTGTAGTTTTTCAGTCTCTGCACACTTCCCATTTCGTCATCCATCTTTTACTTTCTTTCAATTATTTCTCATTGCTATTGCTCAACACCCTATATTCTATACCATTCCCTTGCCTTATTTTCGATCTTTCTTTCATTAGACCAAGAATTTTATGTCATCCACTTTTTTCCCTTGTTTTTCTTCCTTCAGGATAATTTCTTTGCTGTTCCCATTAGTGCTTCTTTTATGACGTTCCATTTTGAGTCCCTGACTTTTCCAAAATTTTAGATTTGTTTTCAAGTACAAATGCATATGTTTGTTTGCAAACTGAATCTTTCTGAAATATGTTGTATTTTAGGTAAATTATTGTTTTGAGATTCTTTAATTTTCATCATTTTACGAGTGGGATGGGATTGGTTCCACAATCACTGTTATGGTATATTTTAGAGTGTAAAACTGTGTTTTTGAATTGTTTGCTGATATCTGACATTTTATGCCTTATCCTTGTCATTTCTATCTCCACAAGCCTCTTGAATGTTCTTTTAACCAGGCTTTGGTTATTTTTTCATTTGATAATCACAAAAAAACACTTTTTTCTCTGTATTCATTACATGATTCAAGCCTGTAATCATTATTTCACATATACTCGTTTCCTTAGCCAAAGTGAGCAACATGCTTCTCTTTTGGATCTATTTTTTTATCACCTCTCCCTGCTCTTGCCAAGCTTTGCAATACAATCCTCTTGGTAACTCTGACCACTCTGTGATATTTATTGATATCTTCTTCCAAGCATCCATTAAACAGGAACAACATATCTATAAGACGGCTTTCGGGTACATCATTCCAGGATTTTCTTTGTGATGACCCTTGAACCTCCCAATTGAAAATTGCACCACGTAGGTTTCTTCTTGGATTAAAGCCAACATGGACACTTTCATCCCTTTTCAGAAATGCCAGGTGAAACTGCAATTCTCTCAATAATTCCCACCAGTATGCTTGGCCACCATATCACACAAGAACCACTATTTCCAGCTATGCCAGCATTACAGCTCTCATCATAACAGGTCCCTATTTGCTACTGCTCATAACAAATGTAAGCAAGTCCTCATAAAAGCTAAGTTCCTGTTTGTTGAGAGAATGAGACAACACATAGCCTCTAAAATCTTTGGCTCTCGTGACTACTGGAGTTTCTGTAATAGGGTACTAAATAAGTGCAAGGTCTCTATTTTCCCCACTTTTCAATTGATTTGATGTGTTATCATCCTCTGCTGATAAAGTTGAATGTTTTGTCCTTAAATTCTCCTCAAACTCTACTCTTGACTCATCTGGAGAATCCCTGCCTAACTTTCCATTTAGTACTGAGTCCCTGTTGTGTGATATTCAGTTCATATAACACCGTCTATGGTTTCTGCTATTATCACTAACCTTGATCCCTACAAAGCATGTGGACCTGATGGCATCCCTGTAATAGTCATTAAGAAGTATGCTCCTGAACTAGTTCCTTTTCTCTCTAAACTATATAATAAATGCCCAGCTGTCTCCGGCTTTACTACTTCCTGGAAGTCATTGTCTGTTGTTCCAGTTTTTAAGAACTCTGGTGAACCCTCTTACCCATCGAACTATCAGCCTATTAGCCTTCTGTTAAGTTCTATGCTGACAGGTTTTCTCACACTTCTCACTTGTTAAACTCCCTTCTGACTCCATGCCTTCTAACCACTTTAATCTACAGAAATTTAAATGCAATGTCAATCGCTATCTACTGTCTTCCTGTTTGCTCTTTCTCCCTCCTCATTACTAATGTTTCTGTTCCTAATTCTTCTACACATTGTAACAGCTTGCATGCCAGTGGCTGTACTACCTTACCAGGAATGATACCAATTAATATACACACACACACATATATATATATATATATATATATATATATATATATATATATATATATATATATATATATATATATATATACTTTAGGTTTTACATTTCTCATATTTGTGCAAGTTTTTTCATTGTGGGTGATCATCAAGCTATCATCTGGGACTTGTCCTCCATTACAGCTTTAGTGCAAAGAGAATTACTTGATACTGTCTATCTCCACTCTCAATTGCTTGGCAGTTCTTGATGGATTACGTGCTAACAGTATCAAAAAAGAATTTCTGAGATGTTTTCTTCTTGATAATTGCAGGTTTCCTATTGGCACTGATGGTCAATTTAAAAGCCCAAGTTTCAGATGCTGATTTTCAAAGTAAGAATGTTTTCTTTGTAGTGGTGCAAAGTTTTTCTTTTGCTATTTTATACTCATGCGTATATGAAACTGAGTAAAAGGGAAAGAAAAGGGAGAGAAAATCAAAACATAAGCAAAGACAAAAAAATGAAAGAAAAATTAATGAAAAAAACTATTGAGAAATAAAATAAACAAACAAAAGAAAAGAGAAGAAATTAAATAAAGAATAAGAAAGGTGAAAAACCAAGCACAAAGAGAGAGAGAGAGAGAGAGAGAGAGAGAGAGATAGGAATAAAAGGTAAAAAAAAAGGTAAAAGAAGTTAAAAATGGGAAGAAAGAAAAATGATAAGAAAGAAATAAAAAGTTCGAACAAATGAAAGAAGGAAAGAAAAGGGAATGTGTAAACAAATAAAAAATGTGGAAAATAATGGAAAAAGCAAAAAATTGATAAAGTGAGAAAGTGTGGGAAAAATAATGAAAAAAGGAGAAAAATATCAGAATAAGACAAAGGAAGTAAAAGAAAAGAGAAAAAGAAAAAGAAATTCATAAAAGAGATTTAATATTTGGTATTAGAAATGTTCAGTTTGTCTTTGGCATTAAACAAATGGCTTGGAATTGCTGATGACACTTTTAAACAATTTGCAAAACAAGAAAAGAAAAGGCAAAGAAATAGATAAATAAAAGTAACAGTTTCAAATAAAAGAAATCATTTCACTCCATTTGTTGGAGATCAATTTTAGGAGTCAAAGAGGAATTTTCTTGACCAAAGTGATCATGTCAGTCATATTTTTGCACATTTCACAATTATCACAGCAAGATTATCAGGTTTTGCCCAGACATAAAAAAGACAGATGAGCATAATTGTTATATGGTGAACCATATTTGGTGAACAAGAACATAATCATCCATCTAGCATATGACTAACTTAAAAATTTTTCCGAATGGAAAACAGAACAAATCAATATTGAATCAGGATCTGCTGATATCAGGGTGCATTTCATTTTAGAACACTGCAAGAATATTGTTTGTAAACAAGAAGTGTGTCAACTTGGTAGTGACTCTATTTCACATTTTGGATATAAATTATAGTGGACTGGCCAAAAGGAGAAAAGACAATATGGAATTGGAATTGCAATATGTAAATCCTCTGATATTGTAACAGACAATATCTTATACCAGTCAGAAAGTCTGATGGTTGCTGATATAGTTGTTCAGAGAGATATCAGCCTCTATGCCCCTCCTGAAAAATGTGTTGTTTCTGAAAAAGTGAAGGAAACACCATCTTTGAAACAGAAACCTCAAGTAACAATAGGTAACTTCTATTAAATGTTTGCTATTCAAAAAGATATTCCATCCTAAACACATGGTTTGACAATCCTATGAAACATTGGTAAAGTAACCAAAAAGATTATTGATTTCACATCTTGGAAAATTTGCTTAGGCAATTTATAACAGATGTTAAATTATATAATTCCTACTTTGTATCTTATCACAGATTATTGTAATGAAACTGATCACACCAGCCAATGCAATAGCCAACTTCCACTCATATAAGCCACAAAAGACCCTTAAGTATGATGACCAAACAATTAAAAATTAAGGTGTAAGTGAAGCGGTTTGCAATAAACAAGAATCCAAACTGATGTCTCTAAATCTTGACCTAAGAATCAAATAATATCATATCTTATTTAGCCAAAATGCATGAGTCCTTTCTGAAAGTATCTAGATGGAAAAAGATCCTTGTGTGAGATGACAATCCTGAGTTGAAAAGAATGACAGAAGAAAGAAAGGAACAGAAGAGAGAAGGAAGAGTGAAATTACAGTTATGATAAGAAGCAACAATAATCCAATTGATTAAAAGTAGAAATAAAATAATATTAATAGGTGTTTCTAGCCAGCGATCAAAGAAATAAGATAGAGCAAACTAGTAATGAAATAACAGTAAAATATTAAAGAGGGTATTCTAAAGGTAGTAAAGTTATTAAATACTGGAAACACAATATTGAAAAAAGTTGAAAATAACTTTATAAAACAAAAGTTGAAAACTTTGGCAAGAGGAGAAAAAATGATTTTAAGAATTTCACTAAAAGAAATCTAAGAGAAATTAAAAATTAATATGCAAGAAAATTGGATGAACAGAAAGGAAACAGTATAAGAGTAAAAAATTCAGTGTATAAAAACCTGCCTTTTGTTGAATATCAAAGAACTCATATTAACATGTAAACTAATAATTCAGGGTTATAGGATATCATGATAATCAAATATATGATTCTATGGCCAATATTTTTTTTAGATTTATTTATAAATAAAATTCATGTTGTACTTGCATAATTTTCCATAATAAAATCTAACATCCCACTAAAAGTTATTTGATTATTTTTAATAAAGATAGATATTAACAAACTGAAACTCACAATGTATATTATTCATATAAGTATATCCTGTAAATTTTACAAACAACAATTGCTTAATATCATTTGTCACTGAAAAATGTAATTTGTATTCTAAAATCTAACATAATGTATCTAGCTCAAGGTAAAATACAGCAATAATAATAATAATAATAATAATAATAATAATGATGATGATGATGATGATGATGATGATGGTGGTGGTGGTGGTGGAGGTGGTGGTGGTGGTGATGATGATGATGATGATTATTATTATTATTATTATTATTATTATTTTTTTTTTTCAGTGGAAAGTGTCATGATGCCATTTCTAACCTTAGGTCCCTGGGTGGGACCCGGGAAGAAATGTGTAAATGCCAGATATCAAAGGAAAAAAAAATATAACAACAACAACAGTAACAATAATGACGACAATGATGATGATGATATTTCCTCTTGAAACTGTGGATGTTTTAGTTGTGTCATAATAATAGTAGTAATTATTGTAATAATATTTTTTTCTGGTGAATACAGAAGTGGGTAAAGAATCTGAAAAGTTTGAGATAGAAGAAATTCAAGTAAAATATTTCTAATTTGAACCACTTATTTCTTGGTGAAAAAAGCATTTTGTAATAATGGAAGTGAAATAAGCTGCTGAATTTCAATAACAAATAGGTTTCTAAAAGCATTCATTTGGCTTTTTATGCTAGCAGCTATAGACAGATAGGCATACATGGATAGATAGAACCAAATGAGATGCAATGAGATAGAAGCATCCAAAAATATCAAAGGATAGAGAAATAAAGAGACTCGTAGATAGATAAATGGAAAGATATTCATAGAAAGGTAAATTAACACATTCTAAATTTGCCTCAATTGGTTTACATCAAAGTTATTGGCAAAGAAGATAAAATTTTTGAAAGGATTCTGAGATGAGCCTTTTTATATGAATTTGGCACCAAAGCTGTTAAAATGGTATTTTTCTTTTTCCCAACACAAAATATTTTAATAAAATGTCTTGTCACTGGGATGTCAGTTGTTAATGGAGGAAAGGGGATTAGTGAGATAAAAGAAGATTATTTTGTCTCAACTTTTCAAGTGGGGAGAGTCTGCTTACTTCCTTGAAAATTGGTAAGGAAAATCTCTATTTCCTTGTCTTCAAACACTGACAATAGATAACACTGAGAAATTTACAACCATCAAGCAGTCTTTTACTGAATGAAAAATTTATTCTAGGCATTTCATAATAATCTATACAGAGTGTCCAGAAAAAGCTTCAAAAAACAGTCACAATGTCTAGATTATTAAAGAAATTGGATTCTTTGGGCAGGGAAAAAAATGTTTCAATAAATCTATCAGCAAAATTTCATTAAAAATGAAAAGTATCTAAGCAATATACATAGGCCCTACAGACTGAAACATCGCATTACTTTGTCACATTTGTCTGTGTTGAAGACAAAAGAAGTTAAATCTGATTTGTTAACTACAAAGACAGATTGATTAAAAAAAAAGAAAAAAAAAAAAAATTTAAGCCCACAAATTTGATTACATCAAGATATTTGTTTTTGCTATCACATATATATATATATCAAAAAGGACAAAAATACACATATATTCACACAATCATAAAGGAGTGCTGAAAATTTATCAGCAGGACCAAGAAAAAATTTTTGTTCTATATCAGCACTTTTCAAAGTCATACAAACCATATCGATATATATATATATATATATATATATATATATATATATTACAAAGAAGTAGTCATACAAAGAATAAATCAATAAAATTAATATAATTAATGATGAATTCACTTCATTATTTACATTATTTGGACTATTGTCCTCATCTTTGTCGCCATATTTATTACAACGTTTAGGCCGTTGTATACTCCGGCCTTCTTCTGGTGGTTGGAATGTCGAACTGAACCCTTTATTCTGCTCACTGGGATAGACTGTTCTAGTTCCATGTGCCATGTTTAATGGATGTCAGTTATCAGTTATCTCCTGTTAATTTCCCTCTGAAAGTTCCCCACTGCCTTAGCCAGGTATTGAACTCACACTCTTTGGGTTCTGTCACTGGATCTAATGCCTTTATCTACTGTGCCATGTGTCCTTGGGGACAATAGTCTGAATAATGTAAATACTGTACATAATACCTCATCTCAGAAATATAGACAGATACTGAAGGACTGAAATGTTGTAATAAATATGGCGACAAAGATGAGGACTATAGTCCGAATAATGTAAATAATGTACATAATACCTCATTTCAGAAATATAGACAGATACTGAATTCACTTCACTAACAGATTTAATAAAGCGTTAACCTACTATCCATTCACTGAATGATGTGATCCTTGTTTTTAAAAATTGTAAAATGGATTAGATGTTCTGTATGTTCCGTAGATATGCTAGCACTTTCAATAATTCTTATTATCATCATCAGGCATGGATATTAATTTCCCTTTTCAGGTAAATTCAGGTAACATCTGAGATGAAAATAAATGTAATACAGGTCAAAAGGTGTTTTTTAAATTGTGTTATTATTAACAGTTACAAAATTTTGGAGCATGCTGTATTGCAATGAAAGAACGTTTTTTTGAATATAGTTATATGGCAATTCCATGATTTTTTTGTTGTAAGTGTTTTATCAGTCAACATGGGATGGAACAAATGGTCCAATAACTATAACAATGTCCCAGTAGTTTTCCCGAAATTTTGCACTGCAGATCAGTCCTTTTAAATCTATTAAATGGTGCAGTATAATTAATATTACAAAGAAGTAGTCATACAAAGAATAAATCAGTAAACTTAATGTAATTAATGGTGAATTCTATTTGCTAACAGATTTAATAAAGCATTAACTTACTAACCAATCACTGAATGATGCAATCCTACATTTTTAAAATTGTAAAATGGTTTAGATATTTCATATATTCCATAGGTATGCTAGTACTTTTGATAATTTTTATTATCATCATTAGGCATAGACATTATTTTTCCTTCTCAGGTAAATTCAGGTAACTTCTGAGATGAAAATAAATGTAATACAGGTCGAAAGATGTTTTTATATATATATTTTGACATTTCCATGGGATCCTTGGGCTCTGCAAAGGCAGAGTGGTGGTCTTGTTTATCTTGTATAACTTAGTGCATATGACAGTGTTGATATAGATAGAATTGGCTTATATAGGGACAATGGCCTAATGATAGTTGAGAATTCCACTAAAATGAAAGTAGATAACATAAGGAAAATGATTCTTAGAGAATTTAAAAGCCTGAATCTTAAAGTTAAGACTACTACAAATATTAAACAAGTGAACTTCCTCAGTATCTCGTTGGACCTCAATAAAAACAAACTCCAAACTCATAAGATGGTCAATGCGAAGCCAATGTATATACACCCGAACTCTAACCACCCTCTTCCATAGAATTTAGGATTAGTAGCAATTCTTCTAACAATGATGTCTTCTATAAACATACTGGTTTATATAATGCTGCTCTAAAAGTAGTGGTTACAGAAACACTGAAATTAAGTATAGAAACCCTAACAACAGTGACTGGATTAAGAAGAGAAGGAACAGGAAAATCATTTGGTATTCACTCCCATTCAACCAAATGGTAAAAACTAAGCTAGGGCAGACGTTTCTCAACCTAATTAATAAGCATTTTCCCAGTAATAACTCACAATAAAATCTTCAATAAAACACATTAAAGTTAAGCTATAGTTGTACTGATAACCTTGAAAAAATCATAAAGAAACACAATAACAAAATCCTAAACCAATATAAAAACCAGAATAGCAACTATCTCAAAATGCAGACAACGGAACAAAGTTTTACTACATTATTGAAAAATCAAAAACCAAAACCTATTACCTTGTAAATACAACTATGATATATGCAAATATATATAATATTTTTTCTTCCAGCTTGATAAAAATCTTTAAAAGAGATTGTAATTGATTTAATAAAAAAATTTTCAATGAATATATATTTTAATTAAGATTTGTTGATTATCTAAACAAAAAACAATTATTTTAAATGCTATCTTAGTGGTTCACTTACATTTGCAGAGTGTAGTCCTGTCTCCTTAGCAGAGAAACAGCCCCAAAGCATTATGTTTCCACCACCATGCTTAATGGCTGGGATGGTGTTCTTGGGATCTAAGTCAGCTTTTTTTTCCTCCAAACACAGCAAGTTGAGCTGATGCCAAGGTGCTCATTTGCAAACTTTTGACAGGTCTGTACATATGCCTTCTTGAGTGGTGGAAACTTGTGGGCACTACATGATTACAGTCCACTATGATAAAGTATGTTACAAATGGTCATCTTGGTGACTCTGGTTTCAACTGCCTTGTGATCATCAACAAGCTCTTGCCACGTAGTTCTGGGTTGTTTCCTCACGTTTCTCATCATCAGGTTCACTCCATGTTGAGAGATCTTGCATGGAGCTCTAGACTGAGGGCGATTGATAGTCAATTGGTGTTTCTTCCATTTTCTTATTATCGCATCAACAGTTGAATCCTTCTCACATACCTGCTTGCCAATCATCTTGTAGCCCATTCAAGTCTTGTGCAGGTATACAATTTTGTCCCAGATGTCCTTAGACAATTCTTTTGTCTTGCCCATTGTGGAGAGATTAGATTCTGATTCATTGAAGGATTCTGTGAACTAGAGTCTTTTATACAGGTAATGAGTACTTGATTAGGAGTAATAATTGAGTAATAGAACTAGTCTATATGCCTCCTGGTCACATAACCGGTCTGTGAGGCCTGAATCATTGCTGGTTGGTAGGAGATGAAATATTTATTTTTTCAATAAAAATGAAATAAATGTTTAAAAATTAATATAATGTGATTTTCTAGAATTTTAAAAATATTCTATCTCTCACTTTCCAGATGGACCTACCCTTAAAATTATAGACCATTCCTATTTTGTAAGGTGGCAATCTCAGAAAATCAGCAGGAGATGAAATACTTATTTTCCCCACTGTAGTTAGTCCTTTATCAATAATTTTTGGAATAGTGCAATAAAACAGAAATAACCATCATTTCTATCCAAAATCCTCCAGTGACAATCATATATAATAACCAACTACACTGTCTGAAAAACATTTAACAGATTGTCACCATTCAGTCTTAATATCTTTCCATACTGCTTATAGGCACCCACTGCATTGATTATTATGCCAGTAATGCTATATCTTTTCAGTGGTGACTTTTCCATGGGTATTATAATAAAGTGGACATAATCAAATATCAGATCCCTCTATCATGATCCGTTTGAATTCCGGTTATTCACCACATGAATAGTCCCCGGAATCGATCCTCCAAGTCTATAAATCGACCATTCGCCCTTGCATGGAGTATTGCTGCCATATATGGTATGGGGCCCCTGCTGTTTGCCTCAGGGTTCTTGATAAGATCCAGAGATGGATTGGCCCTGATCTGTCATCTTGTTTGCAGTCGCTCTCTCACAGACGTGATGTTGCCTCGCTCTGCCTTTTTTACAAGTACTTTCATGGTAATTGCTCCGAGGAGCTGCTTTCGCTTGTCCCCAGACCTCGTGAATTTAAACGCCGCACGAAGCTGGCTTCCCGCTCCCACCCCTACACCGTGGAAACTGTTAGATGTAGACGTCTCTTCTACTCCAATAGCTTCATGTCTCACACATCTCGCCTATGGAACACCCTTCCCTATTACTGTTTCCCTGACAAATACAATCTCCAACGGTTTAAGTGTAGCGTCAATCGACATCTCCAGTTGCCTTGATCTATCCACTTCCCTTCTCCACATACTTTCATTTTTCATTCCTATCTGCTCTCGCTCCAAATCTTCTGTAACCCCCTTGCCTTGATCGACCACAACCTCTCCTTTACCACTCCTATCTGCTCTTCCTCCAACCCTTCTTTAACCCCTTGCGTGATAGTGGCCTCCAGCCTTGCTTGGGGTGATATGCTTAAAAAAAAAAAGTTAATGTCCATATTGACACACCAGATATCAGTGCATAACTGATGTTAGTCTGCACTTTTCGATGATGTCAAAGTATGGTGGTGCCACCTACCACTACCTTTATATATAGTTACCCCATGACTTTTGGCACCTCTGTGTTTTCTCGATATGTATAATTTATATATGTATATATATATATATATATATATATATATATATATATATATATATATAAATGAAACAGACTGTCGCCTCTAAGTGTTGATTTCTATGTTCCCTTTTATATTTACACACGCTCTATCTCTGATATTGACCACTTTATCCTATAAATATAGCACACTTTAAGATTATATTTCTTCATATATATATATATATATATATATACATATTTATTTATATATATATATATATGTGAATGCAAAAAAGGATGTAAACAACACTGTTGTTTTTTTTTCACTATTGCATTATCTGATTAGAAAAAGTAAATAACCTGTTTTCCTCCAAATACTGCATTAGCAAGAAAGAGAAGTGTATTTTAGTAACTATACTCATATTGAATAATTTTACAGGCTAGGTTTGCTTTTCTCATGAAATATGATAAATATTGAATTTATAAACAATGAAACTGCAGTTGCGTTTCGGACAATAATGCATTAGACTGTCAAGAAGAGTTATATTTATTTCTGATCTTAGTATGCAGATTTTAAAGAAAGATAAAAATCAATAAAGGCAGAAATCAAATAGCATACACAAATACAAATATGTACCTGATATAGATTTGTATATTTACATATATATAAGATAAAGTATTGATCCTAACTTATATATATATATATATATATATATATATATATATACAATTGGAGGTAGATATTTACATAGACTTGAAACAAACACATTTAAATTCAGTTTTTTCCAATTTTTAACTTTTAATCCTATTAAATCTTTTTCCTGTCTCTTTGGTCAGTTAAGATCAATATTTTAAGAATGTGAAATATGAAATGTCAAAATAAATGAAGAGATAATGATTTATTTCAACTTTCTTCTCTTTCATCTCATTCTGAAATTTACATGTTAAGTTTACTCAGTGCTATCTATTTTTTGAGGTGCACTAGTCCGTCTTTTAACAAATCACCCTCTCATAATATGATACTGCCAACCCAGGGTTTCATGCCTGTGATGGGTTTCTTCAACTTGTGTTTATATACCATGTATGGTTGCAAGAGAACAAAAAAATCAACAATTTACTGCCATTGAGGTGGAAAGAAAGGGAAACAAGATGTTAAAAACAAAATTCTCTGTATTGCTGGTATAAAGGGCCAAGGCAGAATGTCTCTTTGTGGGCAAGGGAAGTGACATGGAGGATGAGTTGGGGAGCTGGTTGTGTATGGGTCTAGCATTGAACCTTGTGTCAGATCAGTTGACTGGGAAGCCACTGGTGGATTCTTTAACTTCCTGACTACTGCCTGCTTATTGCCTTGAGTGCTGTGAGCAGATCCTTTTTAAGCAGTCATGGTTCATAAATGACTCAGCATTTTTTGTCATGCATTAGCAGCAAGATTTGTGATTGGCTTCAATGTTTAAAGTGTATTTTATATTTTGGGGCATTTGTTTCTGGGAGCCAGATGTGATACTTGGAGAATCTGCACAGAGAGTGAATTTTAATCCTGTTTTCATAGCATTTACACCCAGCAGACAGGTTTTGGTGTGGAGTGAATAAGAGGTCTGATTTCAAGCAGAGTATAACACCTGAAAGCCTCTTACTTTTACCTCCAATATAATAATGATCATTGTAACAAAAAGTTTAATATTTTCTTCCTTTCTCCAGAAACAAAGATCATTTTCTCAATGTGCATTTAATGTGGTTATTTTATTCTATGTTCATACACAACAATGATCAATGTACTGTGTGTTTTGTTACATTTCTTCTGTTTTCATTAATTATAAGCAAATTGGGCCACACTAAATCTTTTTTTTGGCTCATACTTGGTAGGAAATTCCCTGTTCATTCCTTAAATAAAGTTTTGGCCATCCAGTGTCGTTAGTGATTGGTGTTATTTCCTTACTCATATGACTGCCAATAAGTACTGACTACAAATGAATATAAGCACCACACACAACATGCCTTTTCAGAATTCCAGTGCTTTGTCTTCTGGCCATAAGAACTTGGAGTTAAAAATATAGTTTTAAGTTATGCTATATTTATGGGTTAAAGTGCTCAATATCAGGAACAGAGCTTATGTAAATATAAAAGTGGACATTGAAGTTAACACTTAGAGGTGACAGTCTGTTTCATGCTTAATTGCAGTCTTTTGCATTTGCATTTAAGCATGAAACAGACTATCGGTGCTGGGTGTTGAGACATATATTTATATATATATATACATATATATATACATATATATATATATATATATATATATATATATATATATATATATATATACACACACACACATATATGTTTTGATCATTTCATTTTGCTTCTTATGTCCTATTTAATCATCGTTCATATATATATATATATATATATATATATATATAGACCAGTAAGCAAACATAAATAAATATACTGTTTAATAAAGAAACAGAACATCTACTCAAAGATGAGTATCTACTAAAAATAAAGTGATAATATATATATATATATATATATATATATATATATATATATATATATGCACACATGTACAGACTGTCTGGAAAATATCCATTTAATAATAATAATAATAATAATAATAATAATAATAATAATAAACTACCTAAGGCAATTGTACCATAGTCTTTTTCAGTGTACTCCACTTGGGGCCACATTCTTTTATCCCAGCATCCCTTCTACTTTTCAAAACAGTCGTCAGTCTGCAAAGCCCTATTTCAGGATCACCATCAGCTGCCTTATTCTCCTCAGTCTCAACCACAATATTTCAGTCGAGATTTTACAATAGATAAATACCAGAATTTGAAATGGCAAGGTGATGAAAGACTTGGATGAGGTGATGCTTTACCAAACATTCCACTTGTTTGCTCATTGTGAATATAATGATTGCACAGATGAAAAAGAAAGGAAAAAGGTAGTAAACAAAAATGAAGACAGAAAATAAAATGTAAAAGAAAGAAAGAAAGAGAAATGGCATTTTCCTGACAAAGAAACCTGTGAAGAATGTCTTCTCTGATTTCTTGCCAAGTTACATAAAATCTGTGCCACCAGTGGTCAAGATATTCAAAATGGATGCTTATATTCCATACAGAACTCATATGTGTGCATACATGTGTGTGTGTGTGTGTGTGTGTGTGCATGCATGCATGTATGTTTACATGTGTGCATGTTTTGAAATTCAAATTATCCCATCAGTTATTGGGTCCTACGTGGCAATTCTTAGGATAAGGTAAAGTTACATAGTAATGCCTCTCTCCTCATCCTCCTGATCTAATAACAGGCAACAGAATGTATTAGATTACATAGTGTAGCAGAAACAAGGAGTAACCTCTGACCTTACATATTAAGAGAGCTGGATATATACATTCCCTTATGGTAAAGAGTAAACTCCCTCAGCTAGCATTTGAACTTAGGTCACCAAATCTATTTTCCATACTGTTAACCATTAGGTCAAGTTCATGTGTAGATCTATATTTTTGTATATATACACATTCAACTAAATTGACAGCAACTGTGCATGTGAGAGCTTCTACCCCCAGAGTATAAAATATATAATTTCATTGCAGGAATATTGATGTGCATTCAGAAAAGCCAAGAAATCTTTCATATCTGCTCAGTCTTTGAGATTTGATTTTCTTCATTCAATTTTAACAAATCATTCATCACTTTGATTTGATAAATTCCTTTTTTGACTCACAAGAGTCAGTAATGGAAAAGAGTAAAAAAAACAATGGAAGGTGAAAAGCAAGGCATGCATCATTTACCTCCCTTGGCCAGTAATATTTTAAAAAGGGAAATTATAATAATGTGACAGAATAAATCACAAATTTATCTTTGCCCAATAAAGAATCAGAAAAAAATGACCTTCACTATTTATTGAGGAAAAATTATGATAATTGAAATGTTATTTTTTTTTTAGATTCATAAAAAACAATTATTTTAAGGAGAAAGTCTAATGATGTTTTTTTTTGGGAAGAATAGAAATTGAGAAAGAGAAAGAAAGAAACTGAAAGTAAGAGAGAAAGAAGTGTATGTTTGTGTGTGTATGTGTACATGTATACATATGTGTGTGTTCCGACGAGAGACAAAGAAAATTAGAGGAAAATAATTGAGGTGGACTTAAAAAACAAAAAAGAGTTTCAATGCAAAAGAATTATTTGTTTCTTTCCTTTTATTATTGAATGAAATTTATAAACTAAGTACTTCAGTAATTCTTTTTCATATATCTTATTTTTTGCACCAGTAAAAAAATAAGTGAGAAAGGAAGAAGATGTGAGTAAATAAATAAAGAAAATATTAATGAAACAGAAAGAGAAAGAAAAGAAGTAAAAGAGATTAAACAAAAAAATATTTCTTGAAGTTCTGAAATGAAGAATTTCTATATATCAATGAGTTATTTGGTTTTCTATTCTTATTCTTTTTATATCACAGTATTTTGGTTAATATATTTTTCCATTCCTTATGGAAAAAAGAGAGAGAAATTGAAAGAAAAAGATTGGATTTATGAATCTAATCTTTCTGAAAGGGCACTGAAGTGAATGTGATAGAGAAAGAGTGAAAAATAAAAAATAAAAACTATAATTTGTATCTCTTTTACTATAGGCTATATCTATATCTCTATATCTACAGATTATATCTCTTCAAGGTTTAAGATATCATGACTCTCCTAAAATTACTGTCTTTTGTTGAAAAAGTAATTGTTCCTTTAAAACACTCTCATGTTTTTATGGTTCTTGTTCTGCTTTTGCTTTTTATTTGCTTAAAGTTTTTTTTCCTGGCTTCTCTTGCCTTCAGTGTATCCTGTGAGTATTTAATTCTCCAAGACTCCTTTTCTTATGTCTAAAAATTTCAGTCCTCCCTTTATGACTGTAGACATATGATTTTGTTGTTCATATTCTTGAAAATATCCTCTTTATAATAGATTTTGTTCATTGGTTTTCTTTAACAGAGCCATATTGCCCAGTCACTTCAAATTTATTTTCATGTGTAAGAAAGTTATCCAGAATTCTGTAACATATAGGTGCTTAGATATTACCTAGAAGTCCATAATTCCTACTTTCCCAAAAACAAAATGATTTTAATATGAATGATGCCATTGTGAGCATGATCAGAATTTTTGTTAAAAAATCATCTCTATTCCACAAAAATAGCAGTTTTTGTAGTTAGATATAGTCGAAAGGGACCAATAAATCTGTAGATGTATGTTTTATTTATTGAATTTTAATCTGAAATTTGAACACTATGTATTTGATTTGTGTTACCATTTCACCATTGAATTAAGTGTATGAACAACAAATTTTATTGTGAAAATGCTTTGTTTATTTTTAGACTATAAAACTATTTATCCCCACAATACACACACACACACACACACACACACACAAACAATAATATATATATATATATATATATATATATATATATATATATATATATATATGTTAATCATTTCACCCCAAGCAAGAAAACAAAGCTACTAGGACAGGGGGTTACTGAGTGCAGAAGAATATAAGAAAAAGAAAATATTATTAAGGCACAAAAACAATAAAAGAACAGGAATTAACAAGACAGAAGAATAAGGATTGACATTATATTTAAATTTTTGAAGATCATACTTGACTGGAAAGCAAGAAGCTGAAAGAGATTTCCACAAGTGAGAAGTGAGAGAAAAGAAATGTTAAAAATTACCATGAAAGTATTTATAGAAAATACACAGAGAAGCTACATTAAATTGGTGGGAAAGTGACTGAAGCAGAGATGCCAGGTCATGATGAATAACATTGCAGATTCTTCTTTGGATTTAATCAAAGATCTCTAAATACATAGTAGGAGGACCAAATAATATGTGGTAGCAATATTCTAAGCATGGAGGAATGGTAGTATGCAAGATAGATTCAGGTCATAAATTGTCTAGCACAACACAGGGAACCAACTTTACCAGCAGCAATTGATTCAATATAATCTTTTAACTTCATGTCAATGGAAAAAGTTAGTCTAAGAAGGCACAACAAGCCACATTCCTGGAGGTTAGCATTGGCAAATGGTATAAAGGTTTCTATTAGACAATTAATAGTGAGCGGTTTTATTTTGGAGGCATTAAAATTAACAAGCTATTCCTTGCTTCATTTAACAACACAATGTACATCATTTTTTATATCACCTGCCAATTTGATCTTATTGAATAGATCAGACTTACTATTAGGACAGGAGATGAACAGTTGTGACATCAACATAGATACTGACTTTAACACTGATGCAATCAGGAAGGTCATTGATGAAAATTAGGAACAATATAGGTCCAAGGATAGAGCCATTTCAAACATCTGCATTAATACAAAAAGATCTAAAAAGAGTGGACATTCAAGACAACTTTCATTTTACAATCTGATAAGAAAGATTGAATTAGCTCAAAAATTTAGCCAGAAATACAATAACTTTTCAACTTATGAAGAAGACTAGTTTGCTAAATCCTGTCAAATGCCTTCGTTTTGCTCAATCAACCCACCAGAAAACTTTACCTGTCTTAATGTACGTTGCTAATTTTAATCACCTTTCTCAATATTTGTTTGTTTCATTCATTTTACTACATGTATTTATCTTATTTCCTTTCTATTTTTTCTCTCTTTCTTTGTTTTGAACTTTCTCTTAAGATTTGCCACAGAGGTTGTGTGTGTGGTCTCTCTCTCTCTCTCTCTCTCTCTCTCTATATATATATATATATATATATATATATATATATATATATATATATATATATGTAACTATGAACCTAAATAACCAGGCAAACCTACTTAGGTTTCACCTACGCGGATTGTCAGGGTACGCCGGCCAAGGAGGTTACATTAGAACAGAATATAAATAGCCTACAACATAAAACAACCATGATGATGTAAAAAAACAAAAAAACAAAAAAACAAAAAACAAACAAACAAACAAATAAACAGTAACTCAACAACAGGAGGGGTTAATACATTCTGGATGATTGTTTTTGCCTTAATTACATGTTCTTAGTTCTTTCTTTTTTTATCCTTGATTTTTTTGGGAGCATTGGTTTGTTCATTTACAAACCAAAACACCTAAGGTTTTTTCAGACAAGTATAATTATTTATATTTATATATATATATATATATATATATATATATATACGCATGCTAATATCAACATAATTTATGTGCACATTAATTTATTGTTAACTTTCGAGACCATTTAATAGAAATTTATCTAAACATGATTTACTGAGCAATAGAGTTTGTCCACTTTCCCAAAAAGTGGATTTTGGGATTTATACTAAATTAAAACTTTATACCCGTTTCATACTCCTTGTTCATAATCCTCCCTCTGATCAATAATGCTTCTCCTTGGTAAGACTGAATTTTTTTCTCTTGAATAGATAACTTGCCCATTGCATGCAGAGACTTCTCCATCACCTAATGTACTAACCCAGATTTCCCAAATTCAACAGGACATCAGGCGAACCTCCTCGACCTCTTCATATCCTCCTTCCCTGATAAATGCTTAGCAAAAGTTTTACCGTCATTAAGCACGTCAAACCATTCTCTAATAAGATTGATGCCAAACCTAAGGCATCCACTGATGTACACTTCCACAGAAGGCAGACTGCGGAGACAGACTGGAACAGCTTTCAATCTTACATGATGGAAGCTTTCCTCCCAACCTTCTTCAAGCATGCTGCTTACAAAACTACTGCACTTGTCCCTGATTGGATCCATTCTGGAATGTAGTGTTTTATAACCCCAAAATAATTCCAGAAAAAGACAAACTGTCAATCCTGCTTCAAACCAAAATCACTACTTCAATATCAATCACAAGAATCAATGTAGTTTCACCCTTACTGCATTCAGAACAGACTGCTATCATGCAAAAAAGTTCAAGAAAATGCCAAGTGCAGCTACATGCAAGCAGTCCAGACCAAGGTTGAAAAGAAATAAATTGGATTCAGTGAATTCTGGAAGATCACCAACCTAATCTTGAACAGAAGTAAAGTGGATATGCCCACAATTATAAATTGGCCCAATAGATAAAGCAAACTTCTTACTCTCTATCTTGATGTCAGATGCCAAAAGTCATGCCCTCCTCAAGTTCCCATGTCTCACTGAGCACAATCTCAGTAATATTACCATTACATCATGAGAAATCTCTAGACTTATCAAAGGCCTTGACCCTAAGAAAGCCACTGGCCCAGACAAAATTCCAGTGATTGTCCTTAAGAATATCAATCCTAGCAAAGTCATTGAACTGCAATCTTTCCTAAGCCTGTGGAAGGTGTCAAGCATATGTCCGATTTTTAAGAATGTGGGTGTGTAATCTTCCACTTGCCAGTACAGACCCATGAGTCTCCTCATTATCATCAGTAAGCTTTTTGAGGCCATAATCAATAAGAAGATTGTCGAGCACCTACAAAAGAACAACCTCTTCAGTAACAAGCAATATGGGTTTCGTTTGGCCCAATCCACTGTCAACATTCTAACTACAAGACTGTTATCCTCATCTTCAATGCCATATTCACAAAGTTTCGGCTGTTAATCCCCACCTCAAGTGGAAGTCTTAAATATGATCCATTGCTAAGGATGCAGACAAAATGGTCAGTTCCCTGTACCACTCCAGTAAATACCTGACTCCTCCTGTCAAGCTCTATATAGTCTATGAGGCCAGGTCAGGCAAAAAATTGAATATTGCTGCCATATCTAGGCTGAAGATGTCCAACCTCATTTTCTAGCCTTTAAATAATTCCAAAAAGTCGTACGGCCCTGGAAGTGATGAATTATTTTCCACTCTTCAACACCTATTCCACTGACCAAATGTCAAATGCCTTTTCCAAGGAAACTGTTCAGAAAAACTACGTTAATTAGATGCACCAGTTCAGACCTTTACAACTATGCCAAGTACACTTGCCGGTAAAATGGTCATCTCCCTGTACTGCTCTACTATGTACTTGACTCGGTCTGCTATCCTCTACCTTTACAAAAACCAGATCAGGCCAAAAATGGTATACTGTTGTCATATTTGGGCAGGAGCTGCCCAGACCTCACTCTCCAAGTGAATTAGGGATCTAAATTTTTGTGGAACCCTAGAATTTCATGAAACAGTTTGGGAATCACTGATATTGAATATTTCAATAAACTGATATGCAATGATGACATCTCTGTGTCTTTCAATGACTAGCCAAATGCATAAAAAAATCTTTGAAGAATTCCTCTAAATTGCATCTTTTTGAACTACCAACCTTGTACACAGAGACTGTACTTGAATAAATTGCCAATCTCAAAGGAAGATGGATTTGTCTAATAATATTCAAATATTGGCATAACTGACAGCAAGCTTTGAAGGGTGGGTAAGAAAGCAGGTATATTTTCATGATATTAAAATTCAAAATGCCATAACACTTGAGGTAGATATGTAAAGAAGTAAAACTCTGCACTGTGCTTGCAGTTGTCCAATAATTCCTTTGATCATCAGTACTGGGAATTCATTATGAAGTAAAAGACAGAACTTTGAATATTTATTCTAAACGCAGATTTGCATTCCCCATTTGGAAGAGTGGTACGAAAATTATCCCATTTAGTCCTATGTGAGACAAAGCTAAACAGACGTCATATACAAATGGGTTTAATATTTTTTCTTCATAATTCACACACACATACACATGCTCACACATATATATGTATGAGTATATATATATATATATATATATATATATATATATATATATATTCAAAAGCTTAAGCATATCTTTTAAAGTATTTCTGTACTTAGTTTTATATACAAAATCAGTGTCAACAAAAGATTCGTATTCTCTGTATCCTTTTATATAATAATCATCAAAATTTTAGTACACATTTCAACATATCAAACCTCACCCGTATAAAATCCTACCTCATTAATTATCAAACCAAATACTTTTGCAGATATAAGATAGGAGTCATAAAAACAGTGCTAAATTAATGTAGCAACACTATTTAAAAAAAAATGATCCAATATTATTAAACAAACACTTCATAAAAATGGCTTTCTTCATCATATCCTCAATGATTAAATAAAATTGTTTTTTCTGAAAACCATTCTATGTGACATACATAATGAACCTGTTTTAAAAAACATATTCTTAACTTATTTTACTGTAACCGGATACTCTTCAATTTTATAAAAGATTAAAAAGCAATAAAACTATAACCCATAGACATATATATCCTTCAAATAGTAAAAAGCACATACCATTCATCATAAACTATAATAATTCAAAATTCTCAGGCTTCTGGCTAATAAAATTTCTGCACAAAAAATACTTTGGAAAAAGATTAATTCTGTATCAATGCTCTTGTTCTTTGGGAGACCGTCTCTCTGTAGATAATAAAAAAAATCAGCAGACTCATGTATATATATTTTCACATATAAATATAGAAAACCTTAAAGCTATTTTCACACACACACACACACACACACACACACACACACACACACACACACACATGCACACACATAGAGAGCAAGAGCAAGAGAGAGAGAGAGAGGGAAAGAGAGAGAGAGAGAGTATACATTTCTTGAACATTCAGACCAGTAAGCAAAAATAAATAAATATACTGTTTAATAAAGAATCAGAGCATCTACTCAAAGATGAGTATCTACAAAAAATAAAGTGATAATATATATATATATATATATACATATATATATATATATATATATATATATATATATATATATATATATATATATATATATATATATATTATGCACTGTTACATTAGAACATGAACATGCCCACTAATAAAATTGTACATCTTGTTTAAAAAAAAATTAATGTTGAAACAAGATGTACAGCTTTGTAGTGGGCATGTACATGTTCTTATGTGACAGTGCATAATAAATAAATATCTATTGCTCTACTTTTGCATTGAGCCCTGTTTTAAATTAATGTTTTGAATGCTGAAATCTTACTCTTCATTCTTTTACATTTGGATATATATATATATATATATATATATATATATATATATATATATATATATATATATATGTATATATAAATAAAAAGGATATATATATATATATATATATATATATATATATGTATATATAAATAAAAAGGAAAATTCGCTTGATGAGGAAATGGAACTAATGTCTTTGGTTTAATAACAAAATTAAATTCAGGGGCTTTAGCTTCCATTTCTGAAACATGGTTATCACTGTGTAGCAGTAAAACCATATTTTAAATCTATTAATTTATAATATATATATATATATATATATATATATATATATATATATCCACATAATTTACAGATTTAAAGTACAACTGAATGGCCATTTGTCTACATTTAGCAAAAATTTCAGAAAAATTGACCTTATATTTTTTTACATATCAAATGTTTTAATTTTTGTTCCTTAATTTTTGACGCTACTGTATACAGAAAAACTTCTTAACTGTATTTGTTCATATCAATTGCTTGTTACTTCCCTGACTTCAAAAGTTTCTTGGAAGCATCCATGTTTCAAGGGGTCTATTATTTGAATAATTGTTATTTCAAACTAACAAAGTGGAGGATAAGCACAATTATAATAGGATAGTTTAATAAATTAAACTTTATCATCAGCATGTATCATACAAACTATATATATATATATATATATATATATATATATATATATATGTGTGTGTGTGTGTGTGTGTGTGTGTGTGTGTGTGTGTGTGTGTGTGTATGTATATATGTAGGGAGAGAGATAGAGGGAGTGAGAGTTGATATCAGCTGGTGGTCTTGGAATATTCTTCTTGGTTGATTCCATTAAGGGGTGTGCCAAGGGAAAAAAAAACAGATGTCTTCAGATTACAAATGTCATGAAGCATATGATCCTGTAGGTTGGATGGGAAATTCTATCAAAAGAGATATTGTAATGAGTGTCCTCATTCCAATACCAGCAATAAAACCTAAACACTCATATGTGAATGCTATTTGATATTAGCCATAAAGTATAATAATTAAAGAGATAATTCCTCATTTTAAATCTCTTGTTAAGCAGTAAAACAAACTATTAATGATAATTATCTATTCAAACAACTTTGGTTTTAACAGTGTAGACTGATAGCATAATCAGAAAATATTACAGAAAAGAAAAAAAACACTGAAACTTTGAGATTCAGACCAAACATACTGTCCATCCTGTTATAAAAAAAGTAAACAATTTTCTAGCTCATAGAATTTCATTGTGCCTTTGAACATTAGTGTAAAACTAAAAAAAAAGCTCCCCCCCACTCAAAATGAAAAAATACCAGGAACTAACCTGTGAGTTAAATGTGGGGAATATGAATATTAAGGTTATACCTATAATACTTGGAGCACTTGGAACCTTGCCAAAATCATAAGAGGCAAGATAGAATGAATTAGAAATTTGATTGCAATTCTGGTGTCTGGGAGAAAACTGATCAAGGTGCTAGATTTAATCTCTATCAATAACTCCCATATATCTGGGAAATGTAAGAAATAATAATAATAATAATAATTTTATTAATAGTATTTAAAATGTATATATAACATTATAGCGACACATTTAATTTTGAACTGTTTACTCCGACATCCAGCAAAAAAAAAAAAAAAATTACCCCTTGGCGGTGAAGGTTAAAATGCAAATCTCTAACAATTTCAATGAATATGAATAAAATTTCATACCGGATCGGTCGTCAGCTGAGTCAACAAGGTCTGAGGACGAAAAATCTGTTACTGGAACAAACTCCTACACGAACGAAGATACATTAGGTCACCAAAAACCGGATTATTGCCAACATTGGACCAAGTGACTCAATACCAAATCGACTAATAAAAAGAAAACGAACGAAATGGACCCGCGAAGACTATTGACAAGTTATGACATCTTTCTTCACTGCACTCGAAAACCCAGCAAAGAACACCACCAATCAAAACATACCAAATATGGAGAAGTATGGTGGGAAATGATATAAGACCTAACCTCAATCCAGACATGCTTGCTAATGTTCGTAAGGACATTATGCGAAACAACAGACTCTCAAAGACAGAAATAGATAGGATAAAATTACATATAAGACAAAATACTATGACTCATCACTCAAACTGTAATGAGATGAATGTAGAAATAAGTAATGTGACAGAGGATGAGGTAAAAACTAAAACAAATGAAATACGAAATAACCTCCCAGGAAATAAAATCAAAAACTCTATCTTAAACACAACCTGCAGTTCTCCAGACAATGTCTCTGAAGATGACTCCAGGTACATTATGTTAGAATTCCTTGAAAACCACAAATTGGAAATCACCGAAGCGAAAAACCACGTAATCCAAGTACTCAGCAAAGTAACTTTCATACAATTGTCAAAAAGAGACCAGCTACCCATAATCCATATGACGAATTCCAACAAGCACATTGCGAAAATATACAACGCTGCTCTGGAAACACTGTTAACAGATAAACCACCAGCAGCGACTCTGAAGCTTGGGATCAAGAAATAAATAAAGTTAACAGACATAGAGAGCCAGCTTGGAAAGCAAAACTGTTACGAGAAATAAAACAAATCAGATGTGAGCTTTCTATATTAGATGAGCTCACCAGAAACCCTAATATTTCCACGCGCAAGTGCAAAAAGCTCAAGAGGAAACACAAAATTAAATCCCTACTTGACATTCCACCAACCACGGAATGCTGAAGCAGAAACTTCAGCTAAAGGCACAGAAAACAAGACGATGCGAAAAACGTTGTAGGTTCTATCGCCAAAATAAATTATTCCAAACGGACTGTAAAAAATTTTACAGGGAAATTGGAAAAAAACTTATACATGTCGAAAGGCCACGATCGATTGATACTGTACAGATATTTTGGGAAAATATTTGGAGCAGCCCGAAGGAATATAGCCCAAATACTGAATGGATCTGACGTGAAGAAGAACGAATGTTGGATACACCTCTGCAAGAATGGGAAAATATATCCACAGATGATGTTAGGCAAGCTCTAACGAAATCACAAAAATGGAAATCCCCAGGAAATGACAAGGTTCCTGATTTCTGGCTTTATCATCTCTCGTTTATCCACAAAATACTTGCGAAAACATTATCAACGCTTGTAAATAATCCCAATAAAATCCTGGAATGGATTACTGAAGGTATTACATACCTCATACCAAAAACAAATGAAACAGATGACCCGAAAAATTATCGACTGATAACATGTCTCTCCACAACGTATAAGTTGATCACGTCTGTCCTGATGAACCGTGCTTACTCCTTTTTTCGAAACAAACAGCATTCTTCCGCTGGAACAGAAGGGATGCAAGAGGGGTTCATATGGTTGCAAAGATCAATTACTGATAAATAAAATGATTCTGGAAAATTGCAGGAGCAGACGTAGAAATCTCAGTGCAGCGTGGATTGATTATCGTAAAGCCTTTGACAGTGTTCCACATTCTTGGATCCTTAAGACTTTGGAAATGTACAAAGTCTCCTCTGTGGTATTAAATTTCCTTAAGCACAGCATGGGAATGTGGAACACCAAACTATACCTTAGTCACACCAGGAGCACTGCCATATCCAACCGACGAAATATCCGACGTGGAATCTTTCAAGGAGACTCTCTGTCTCCCCTTCTGTTTTGTTTGTCCTTAATCCCCCTTACGCATGAACTGAACAACAGTAGCTATGGTTTCAAAATAAATAACAAAATATTCACTCACCTACTATACGGGGATGATCTCAAACTCTTTGCCAAAGACGACAATGAGTTGAAGGGCCTCCTCAATATTGTAAAATACTTCAGTGACGACATAGGTATGAACTTCGGATTAGATAAATGTGCAAAAGTTACATTCAAGAAAGGTAGAATTAGAGAAGCACCCTTAATAGATTTAGATTTTGTCACAAAGATTAGGGAACTGGAGCATGATGAAGCATATAAGTACCTAGGAATTAGCGAAGGAGATGGCATACAAAATCCCCAAATGAAGGAGAAGGTAACAAAGGAGTACTACAGGCGTGTACGACTGGTACTAAATACCGAGCTAAACTAAAAAAACAGAATATCAGCCATAAACACCTTCGCTGTCCCTGTGGTGCAATACAGCTTTAATGTTCTTAACTGGACTATAGCTGAAATTAAGCAAATGGACGCCAAAACAAGAAAGCTCCTCACTTGCTACCGCATGCATCATCCCAAAGCTGATATAGATTGCCTGTATGTGTGACACTATGAGTTGGATATATGCGCACGCGTGTGTGTGTGTGCGCCGCACATCTGTGTGTGTGTATATATATACACCCCCACATCTGTGTGTGCGTGCGCGCGCACACATATGTGCGAGAAGATTAGTTAGATTTGACCTGGGTATCAAACTTCAAGACCCAATGACTAGATTAGGAATCTAGATAAAACCATGTTTTGGACATATGGCCAAAAGGGTAGATAAGTGTTAAGTACTTGTCAAAATACGAAGATAGGAAAAAGACCGGATCTGGTCAAAACTTAAAAGGGTCTGAATTTAATGTCCCTGAATCGGAGTCAGCTAGGCTAAGAAATATTTTTATGTCCACTTTCTTCAAAGAGAGAAATGGTCATGAAAAAGTTATGGGTTTATTCGTGGGTGTCCCTTGTCCGGAAATGATGAAAGAGGATTCTGCATATATACGGGAGCGCTTTGGGTCACAGGAGTTAGTTAGACTTAGTTTAGGTTCGAGGAAGGTTGATTTAGGCCGGAGCACGTAACATCGAAGAGCGACCCATTAGCAGCCGGACATTGTTAGTTAAGATATATATTTTTTTTCGCCAGCCGACAATCAGCCCAGAGTTATCAACCACAAAAAGGTCACACGCCTTCCCTCCTCTTGTCGTCCTACCCAAGTTTGTAGTTGTGTTTTTCTTTTGCCTGTGAGCCTGCCTCTCGCTCGATCCGCTGCACAGAAATTCTACGACGTGGGGTCTATATCTTTGTGCAACGAGTTGCGGAGGTGGGTAGTATCACATATGTGCCCAGATCCGAAGGAGGCAGGAGATTAGTTCAACTAGAACTGTCCTACAAAACTACAACAATTGGCCTTCAAAATGGAGTTTCAAATGAGCGCAGAAATGCAAATACATCACTGTACACCGGCTGAAGCTTCAAAATACTTAAAAAAGAATGCAAAGACAAATGCGACCGACCAGATACAGAAACAATGGCAAGATAAACCACTCCACGGCCAATACTCTGACCATACCAAACAAGCTGACACAGACCCATCAGTGGCTACGCAGTGCAGAGTTGAGAGCTGAAACTGAAGGTTTTATCATTGCTGCATATGACCAATGCTTGTTAACTAGGAATTATCAAGCACATATACTAAAACACTGTGTTAGCCCAAAGTGCAGATTCTGTGATAAATATCCAGAAACCATTGATTATCTTGTATCAGGTTGCACGATATTGGCACCCACTGAATATAAAACCCGGCATGACAGAGTGTGCCAATATCTGCACTGGAAAATTTGCAACTCCTATGGGAAGGAAACTGAAAGAAACTGGTACGAACACCACCCAGACCCGATTACGGAGATAGGACCTGTTACAATTCTATTGGACTACACAATACACACTGACAGAACAATCAAGGCAAACTGCCCAGACATTGTTATTAAAGACCACAAACAAAATATGTGCCTCCGTATTGATATGGCAGTCCCTGCAGACTGCAATGTATCTTTGAAGATATTCGAAAAGCTGTCAAAAATAGAAATCTCAAAAATGTGGCACATGGGAACATCAACAATCCCTGTTGTAGTTGGAGCCCTTGGAATGGTTGGAAAAGATTCCAGTAGACTAATTGAGGGGATCCCTGGAAGTCCATGCCTCAAAGAGATACAAAAAATTGTTCTGACAAGTACAGCCCACACTTTACGAAGGGCTTTATCTATGTAATTATTATTATTATTTTTTTTTCTTTGCAGTGGAAAGTGTCATGATGCCATTTCTAACCTTAGGTCCCTGGGCAGGACCCGGAAAGAAATGTGTAAACGTCAGATATCAAAGAAAATAAAAATAATAATAATAATGACAAACACTACAGAAGATATTCTATGAATTTTTTTATTAATATATTTATTTGCTATTTTTACCACAACATTTTGATTATTATTTTTTGTGATTTTTAAAAATGTACTAATTGGAAAAATACTGGTTTTAATAATTCATTGAAAAGTACAATATTTAAACTTGGAATTTCAAACAACTCTATTGATAATAAAAGGCCACAACCTTCTCTAAGAGTAGAATCTGGTTTCCAAGTGAAATCTTTTCAGTTTGTCAGCTGCAGGCTGATTCTGAAACATCATTATTAGAAGTCTTTAACATGTCAACACCAGAAAAGAGTGAACTCTTTAAAATCAATTAAAGGAGATTTAACTTTAATTGCTTCTGCAGTTGCTGTGCTTAATTTGATTAAGGAATAATGCATAAATGGTACAGTTCTGTTGCATGCAGTTTAAGATATTGCTTGTATGTGTATTTCACATAAAGTTGTTAATCAACAGAGATTTACTGTCACTGGCTTTTTTGAAGTTATCATCCTTTCATGGATTTTGTGATTTTCAGTATGATTCTCTCTCTCTCTCTCGCTCTCTCGCTCGCTCTCTCTCTCTCTCTCTCTCTCTCTCTCCATATATATATATATATATATATATATATATATATATGGAAAGTCTCTTCAGGAAATCAATGATTTTGGTTCTCTACAGCATCCTGTCTTTTGTTATTCTTAACAATACTTGTTCTATTTTGACCCCTCTTTTTCTTTGTGGTACTTGTTCCTTGATACATTTGCTTCTCTCGTCATTCATGTGTCCTGTGAGTATTAAATGATTACAACCATAAACCTTATTAACTATGCCCAGCTGAGATAGTTGTGTCAGTGGTTGGTATCTGAATCCAGGCATGAGAAGGTGCTTAAAAATTTTCAGTCTGATCAAGATGTTTTTCATTATTAGTTCAGATTTTGTAAAGTGAGTCAGAAAAAACTTTCATAATCTCATCATAGATTATAATTCTGAATGCTGATATTCAAGGCATGTATGCCCCCCTCTTTTGGAAAATTAGAAAAAGACATTCCTGCTTTCATTATATAGTCGATCGATTGATTTGTTTCCTATAGCAACTTTTTTAAAGCCAGAAAATATCTATGGATTGTAAGAATGTTTTTGAGATAATACTAATTCAGTGATACAAGTCCTACTGATTACCCCATAACTGGGGAAAGAAGAGGGAAATTCACACCTTTCTCAAGGATATTGGCATGTAAGTGAATATAAGAAACCCAACTGGGATTGGAACTAGGCTCTCCAATTACCAATTCCGAGCCATAATCTATTAAACCAGCCACACATTCAAACCTACAGTATCTGGTATTCCCAAGTACTCAACTATCTAGGTACTGACCAAGCTCAACGTTGATTAACTTTGGGGATTATACAGGAACCAGAATGTGATGTGGTCATAAGTCTTCATTATATAATTTAATCCGACATTAAGCTAATCTAATCAATTTAATAAAGCACTAAAGGCCTCCTTGGTAGGTAAGATAATTGTGTATATTACACAGAAACTTGTGAATGACTAAAGAAAGATAGGAATTCTTGGATAATTAATGCAGAGATCAGAGTCTGGTGCTCAAAGAGCAGTAACCTTTGTTGTAACATCAATAACATATGCACTAAATATTAAGGTTTTTTGTTTGACTACCTTCCCAAAATTTTAGCAAATATAAGATATTTGGGGGGAAAGTTCTTGGTAATGATGGGAATTTTTCAATATCCTTTGTACCTATCCTCTCCAGCAGATAACATGTTCCATGGCTGAATGGTCTAAAGCATTCTGGATCAGATGTGGGTTACTCCTACAAAGAGAGATGCTGGTTCAAACCCTGTTGGAGAGCAAATTTTCTTGAGTGTGCATAATACACACTGTTTAAAGAATGGGGCTTCTATTAAAACATGTGTATCGGCTAAAAATAATGTTTGAAGTAATAGAAAATATTGGATTAATAAAAAATCCATTAATTCTTTAGGAATTGCTTTGTTTATGTTTCAAATATGAAATCAGGCAGATATAGGTTTTCAAGAAGATCTGAATGAGGGCATATACATTCTTCAAAAAGGTAAATAGGCCATTCGATGTAATATCCACTGTTTAAAAAATGGGCTCTTTACTTAGACATGGGTATCCACTTAAAATAACATCTGATGTAATAAAAAATGTATTAAAACTAAAAATACATTATATATATATATATATATATATATATATATATATATATATATATATATATATATATATATATATGAAGAAATATAGTTTTAAGGTGTGCTATTTATGGGATAAAGTTCTCAATATCAGAGCATATATATATATATATGTATACACACACACACATATATATATATATATATATGAGATCAACTATTTTTAAATAAAATAAAAAAAACAAATGTAAACAGTTATAAAAATTAGATAAAACTAATTTTCAATCACTAAATTTGATTAAATGAAAAAAAACTCTTTTATTAAATAGGCTAATTCTATCCCATGTTTCTAATTTCAAAAAATAGTCTTGAAAGTTTACACTACAGACTTCAAATTGGAGGTTGCTTTTATTTTACTAAGTTTTACATATATTCATTTAATTTTGCAAATCAAAATTGGGTTGTGTGTTACACTAATGCATCTTTGGCAACAAAAATATTGTATCTAGAAATTGTCCTTTCACACATTTTCACTCTGTAAGTCAAAGACATTTTTAATAGGTTCCTTTCTTCATCTCTTTTCAAATAGATCATTTTTCCCTGATTCTGTTGTATATCTTCTCAAAACAATTTCTCAAAATATAAAAAAACATACCAAAGGTCAGTTGGCAACATCATGAGCATTTCAAAAAAAGAATCCAAAATTTTTCACTCACCTGAAAGAATAAGAAAAGAAAAAAACAATTAAATACAAAAAACAACAACATCAAAATAATTTAATATTTGTTGTCTGGTCAAGTTGATAAGATTTTTGGAATACAAGGACAAAGAGGACATTGCTTGGCAGTATTCATCAAAAGTATATCTATATTATAAATATTATTATTACCTATTTGGGTTTATTAAAAATATTTTAATTTTTACAGACATGTATTTGAGGCATAAAAAAGAAGCTTGTAGAATTTTACACTCACTGACTGGACTAGAGTAAAAAAGACATTATTATCAGCTATAAATGATAAAAAAAGTGTCTTCGTCTCCACCCTGAAAACTTTTATTAAATCTTATTTAATATGCAAATATGAAAATTATTTGTGACACTAGAATATTATTATTATTATTATTATTATTATTCAGCTGAAAAAAATTATTTTTTAGAGACATTTATTTAAAAAATATCATTACATATGACTCCACTTTATTGTTAATATTTTTATTCTATATCATAACGTTATTAATACTATTCACTTGCAAGTTTTATGTAAGATGTTATAATGGTAGATACATGCATTGAGATTTTGGAAATTTTGAGGTATTAATTTTAAACTGGACATCAAGACCACTGAAGTTTCTCATAGAATTTGAGGAGTAATGCTGAACTATGATGTAATATCAAATTTCCTATGTGACAGTGTATATTGTACAATTTCCTCTCAGATGAAGAGGTGACTTGATGCAACTGAGACATTGTTCTACAGAAGGATGCTCAGAATGTCATAGATGTAGCATGTGAGCAACAAGGAAATTTTAAAGAAAATGGAAACAAAATCATATTAGTAGATTTTTTTACTAATAATATTATTTTGGGAAAAGTTCATTTCTTTGCTTATGGTATTTTTTGAGCAATATTGTTATATGAGAATAGTACTATAAAAGAATTATGCATGGATTGACAATTTTAATTTTAATTGGAAATAATATTTAAAAAAATAATTTGTATTACTTTGCCTGAAGCAGGTTTTATGCATTGTTGATTGAGTAATTTTACTTTCAAAATTAATTACAAACACTCATCAGTTTAGTGAGACAGAGACAAATTGAAGTGGTCTAATTTCACTCGCATTAATAAATAATTGACAAATATGATTCTGTAGTTATTGAGAAATAGTCAGTTGCATCAAGTCAGCAGCAGATGAAGTTACACAAAAGGTGAATGAGTTGTAACAAATGCAACTATTGATAGCATCACAACCACAATCCATTAACCTGACATATTGAAAACTTTTGCTCCATATAAATTGTTCTGGGAGAAGCACTTAGATTTAAATGAGAGACATTATGAAAGAACGAATTCAGTATGCATAAAGACACAAAATCTAAAGGACCAAATGAATAAGTGTCAGACAAATATATCATTCACGACTTGATGGTGAAATAATTATTTTCTGTAGTCCACGACTTTTTAATCATTTTTATGTTGAAATGTTTTTTTAATAATTCTAATGTTGAATGTTTTTTCAAAGAAAAGTCAGACATGTCAAGAGAAATAATTCCACCCAAGAACTGGTTATCTCACAATTATAAACTAGCAAGGTTATCTGGTGTGTCTCGGTTTGAATATTAAGGAAATTCATTGATAAATTTATATTAGTTATGACTATGGAAAATGGCAAGAACTTTGATTTTGTCTTGAAAATATATTTTATTATATAAAATCTTTTTCTTTATGAAATTTGTATTTTTAAAGAAACAGAAAGATTGAGAAACAAATTTTAAAAATGTGAATACTGAATGCTATTGAAAACCTTTCTTCCAAATTAGCCATGTCTATACTTAAAACACCCAAATGATAGTAAAAACTAAACATGTTTATTTTTTAATAGATCATTGTGATGTATGCATAATTACAAGTGATGTCAGATTTTATTATGCAATTTAATGTTTTTCACAGTAAAGTTGGTATTAACATATGTGTCTATTCTCAAAGCATTTACAATAATTTATAAATGAAGATATATCAGTATAGTTATTAATATTTATTTTTTAAAACTGCAAGAAAGATATTAGCTCAAAAAAGCAGTAAAATATTGCAAATTTATTGAGTCATCAGAACACAGTATTGAGAGGTGTATAAAGGTTAAACAGCAATCATAGAACATTTAAAAAAAGAAATTGAAGATATTAGCAAGAAGAAGAAAAAACTGACTTTATGAGTGACAACAAAAGACAAATTAAAAACAAGAAAAATGGATTGACCAGGAAAAAAATATTTGAAGAATCTGGTGTTACAAATGTAAACAGAGAAATGATGGCAAATGTTAAGGACATTGACGCAAGACATGAAAGCAACACGTCTGCTGCATTTAATTAAACATAATGAGAAATGTCTGTGTTGTATAAATAAGGACATGAGACCTGATTTCACAACATTCATTTTTATGTGATGAATACAGAACTGTATTGGATGAACTGATTATGTCTTTCAGAAATATTAGCCAAGCAATATTACTTAGGGTACAACAATGGGAAGGTGGAATGATGCTTTATCTCAAATGCACAAAAATTATTACCAGTTCTTAGGCAACATATTCTTTAGTGTTGCAATTGATAACTAAGATGCTTAGACTAATGATTATATATCCATGCAAGTAAATACTCCTTCATATTTTGTAAAGCTGGCTATTACTAATATTGCATGAGAAAATGTCTTTTAAAGACACCAAATTAATGTAATGGCTCCCAGCCTCTCAAGAAATAGAAAACACGGGATACATAATTAAAAGAGACACTGTTTAAGAATAGACAACAATATGCAAGCAAATAGTTCTTTGGCAAGAAATAAAGCCTGCTGCAAGTTGAAGGAGCAGAAAAGATAAAAATCAAGAAAAAAATTGAGGAGAATTATAAACAGTCAACGATCCTTATTCTCATTTAAATTAATAAAATAATATTTTATTCAGGCATATAGGTTTTCTTGATAACAAAATGATGTACTTTTTATAATATGACACCACTTATGAATATTTTTATAAGGATTGACATTGTAAGATGAAACTCATAAGATGTATTACTCATATAAATATAAGTATATCCTGAAAGGTTGGCCAATATTGATTGGTTAATAATACCAATTTTATTTTGAAAAATATGACTTGCTTATGTAAATATGACCTAGACTAAATGCAGATATTTTATCCATTCTGTCTCTCTCTCTCTCTCTCTCTCTCTCTCTCTCTCTCTATATATATATATATATATATATATATATATATATATATGTATATATATATGTATATATATATATATATATATATATATATATATATATATATATATATGTATATATAAATAAAAAGAAAGAACAGTAAGATATAAAATCTGGTGTTCTTATAGATATTTTTATTTTTACACAATAGTGCTAAATGTAAATTTACAGAGCATTAATATTATAAATTAACTGATTTAAAATATGGTTTTTATGCTACACAGTGATAACCATGTTTCAAAAATGGAAGCTAAAACCTTCGAATTTAATTTTGTTATTAAATTAAAGACATTAGTTCCATTTCCTCGTCAAGCGAATTTTGGAGTAACTTATTTTTTTAAATTTACAGTTTTAAAAGCACGGCAAAGATTCATAATTGAGTGTTTCCAAGGATACCGAGAAATCCATTCATCTACATTTATTAATGCAAAGCCATATAATTAATAAGAAATTGAATCCAAAATTAGCTCATATGGGGAATAGTCTATTTCGGCAGTTGAAGGTATTGGTTGACATGTTAACACTAATTCGTGAATTCCTATGCCAAATTTCTTGAAGAGGTAGTGCTGCCCTGGGTCAAGATGGTAACTGTGGGGAAACATCATGTCTGGCAAACTGGAGAACCTAATCATGGCTGTCAGACAATTTCTGTAACCACATCACCCCTTACATCTGGCCACATAACTCCCCAGATTACACCGACCTTGTTTATTACATGTGGGTCACAGTTGAGCAAGAGACTAACAAAACTCCTTGTAACACCAAAGATGAACTGAAGGCAAAGATAATGGTAGCATTAACCAGCTTAAACAAGGTGACTGTCCAGAAGAGATGAAGATGATTCCAAAGTCATCTGCAGGTTAAAGCCAATGGTGATTTTATTGAATAAATTTACTTGAAAAAATCCAAAGCTTAAGTTGATATTCTGGCACAAATCAATTATTGCACTCTATTTCATATAGGTAGAAATAATTTCAATAACAATTCTAATTTAAAAAATGATGTTCTTATAAAGTGAAAAAAATAACTCAGACAAAATTTCTTGAAAGTGAAATAATTGATTTTTGCCTAAATATTACCTTTCACACTGGATTATTTTGAATATTTGCCTTTTTTTAAAAAGAAATGCTTCTTTACAAACCATCATATTTATGTATGACCATAAAAATGAAAAAATGAAAAAGAAATTTTAACTTATGACTTTTAAAAACAAATAAATAATTAAATAAACAAAATAAAATAAAAATACATAAATAAATAAATAATAATTGCATCAAAAAATCAATAACAACGACATTAATTCATTTTCATCTAATATACCAAAAATATACATCACTCAGATTCTTCTTTATTTATCCTTCTTTCATGCAATAGGATTTTAGAATATTTATAATATTTTCTAATTATAAAATTTGAATGCTTAATGTAATTTTTCTGCATGTTACTTCTTTTATTGGTGGAGAAGGTAATGACTTCTCCAGATGTCAACTGTTAAATGTTAGCAACTTATTTAAAACTTTGCAAGTGTCTTCAATTGCATATCAAGATTTTACCATTGGCATATAATGTTAGAAAACTTGTGAAAAAAAGCAAAGCAGGAATTATTTTCTTGGCGTATTGATAGTTATAATATTGATGTATGATGTCTCCAAAAACTCAAATCAATGAAGGACATGATAATAAAACTGTAATTAGACAACACGTTTACTATCTTTGGAAACAGCTAGTAAACATTATGGAAATGGATTATCGTCAAAATATCAAATGGAAAAATAACATCCAGAGACATTTGATCAATTACGATAGTAAACAAATTGAACAAGGACATTAGAACAATTATCAATAAAATTCCATCATTTTCCTAAAAGTTTTGAGGGGGTTGGAAGATCTGCAGCACTCATGAATTAGCACCAGACAGGCTGGACTGAGAAGATTTATTTACAAAGTTATTGAAGAGGAGAAATTACACTGACACAAGACAATAATTCCTGCTTTTCTTTTTTCACAAATTTCCTAACATTATATTTCCAATGGTAAAATCTTTATACATTTTATTTATATCTGAATTTTTGCACGCATACACACATACATAAATATCAATATATATATATATATATATATATATATATATATAATATTATAAATTAACTGATTTTAAATATGTTTTTTTTGCTACACAGTAATAACCATGTTTCAAAAATGGAAGCTAAAAACTTCAAATTTAATTTTGTAATTAAATTAAAAGCATTAGTTCCATTTCATCTTCAAGCGAATATTGGGAATAACTTATTTTTAAATTTACTGAGTTTTAAACACACACACATAAATTCATAATTCACTGCTACCAAGGATACAGGGAAATCCAATCATTCAGACAAGGGGTGGTAGCATGTTCATTTTTATCAACTATTGTTGTATCAATTATGAGTTACGTTTGAAAAAAGGTTAAGTTTAGGGATATATATATATATATATATATATATATATGGTTCTTAAAGACTCAGCCAGATGAATAAGTATTTACATTATTTACATTTTTCTGACTGTTGTGCTCATCTTGGTTGTTATATTTGTGATGTTTCATCCGTTGTACACTCCGGCTTTCTTCAGGTGATTGGAATTTTGAACTGAACACTCAAGGACAAATAGCCAGTAGGTAAAAGTGTTAGGTGACATAATCCAGTGACTTGATCCAAAGATTTGTGAGTTTAATACCTGGCCACAGCAGAGGTGAACAACAAAAAAAACAACAGAAAAACTGGGAGAGTTGAGTTACTAAATAACTGAAATATCCAGAAGAGGCATGGCATGTGAAACTAGAACAATTTATTCTGGTGGATGAAATAAAGTTTGGTTTGAAATTCCAATCACATGAAGAAGGTCAGAGAATACAACAGCTGGAATATAATGAATATGACAACCAAGATGAGGATAACAGTCCAAACAATGTAAATAGTTACAATACTCAATCTCAGAAATACAGACAGAAAGATGAAAAAGCATTCTCTCAAAATTTTTGGCCATTTGTTCGTTTAGTTAGACTTTGAGAAAGGAGTCAGGACAGGCATATATATTTGAACATAGTATCCACATTTGTGTTTGTAAGGATTTTTGCATATATATATATATATATATATATATATATATATATATATATATATATATATATATAGTGTGTGTGTGTGAGAGAGAGAATATATGAATAAATAAAATGTCTACATTCATATGTATTTTATATATCTTTAATCAATGTAAATGTAATAAGAAAATAAATGTAATATGAAAATGTCACAATCAATTTGCATTTGCCTTTTATTTTTTGTCAATCTAATTTGCCATTCCTAACCAGATTATATGGGAAGGAACATTTATCTTTTATCTTCTGAAATAACTTCATGAAAACAGTTCATATCTCCTTCCCCACCACATAGACTTCTTTGAGAAATTATGTATGACTACAAAACTGAATCTCTGCCTTTTTATGTCTTTCTCCCTACTTCCGTCTGTTTGCATCAACCTTATTCTGCTTATATGTATCTATTTACCTAGTGATTTAGACAAATTGCTAACTATTGCAGTATGCTTATGTCTCTCTATCTTCTTTTTATCCTATTCTTATATTCCTATCTATGTCATCCTTTTCTTTATCTATCTATAAACACACACACATAGGCATATTTGTCAAAACACACATACACACACACAAATATATATATATATATATATATATATATATATATATATATATATATATATATATATATGTATATATATATATATTCATTCAAACATGTTTGCTTAAATAATTTAGACCTATTATGTCTGTTTATTTTAATTTTAATCTTTTTAAGTCCACGGATTAATTCCTTGGTAGCTATATAAAATTGATCAAGAAAAATTCAAAAATTTTCTTTCAAATAATTTTTTTTTCTCAAGTACTTTCAATTTTGTCCGAGATCATCTTTAGGGGTTGAATGTCTGTGGATATGTGTGCATGAACACCTCAAAATTCAAAATATTTACCTGTTATGCAAGTGAGGAAGCTTATGTGATTTTTAGGAGTATATTTTTATGGGTTTAAAAGATTTTTCAATTGTAGTTTGTAACAATTATAATTTAGTATTTTTAAAAACTTTGCTGCTGTAAACATTTAAGAACCTTGTTACTATACTTGTAGTAGACTTTATTTTTGGCCGCAATTCTCTTATATAAAGAACTTCTAGAATTTTTAGTTTTTGCTTATTATTATCTTGGTCTACTGTTGTATTTTCGATTAATATCTGTTTAAATTGTGAATGGGGACATGAGCGTTCCATTAAATGCTCTGAGATTGATCTATGATCGTTTAAGTAAGACATAAGACTTCTCGTCACGGTCATTGTAGTAAAAGCAACAGACATATTAACACTCTTGTCTGAGATGCAATCTCCCAAAGGACATTTATATTGATATACGATGTCGGTCTTTTGTAAAATGCCAGTTGACGAAGAAGAGTTGTTATGGATGACTAAGTTGATTGTATTAAATTTAGTATCGTATATAATTAATTTTATTTTTTGCTGGAATCAGTGGGGGATATATTAGTGTTTATGAGACTTTTAGAATTTGTTAATCTTGTTTATAGTTAGAATGCATTTGATATGTTTAAAGCTATTTGAGAATTTTTATGTTCTTTTTGATATAAGTTAATATTTTTAATAGCTCGTCTAATTTGTTTATCAACGATGTAATTAAGTAAGTCATTATTAGTGAGGGTTTGTTTAATATTTTTAATTCAGTATAGAAAATCTTTTTTGTTGAAGAATTTGCTTTTGCCCGGTTTATTAAGTTCTGCATAATTAAAATTTTAAGTAATATACAAGGTAACCAAAAAAGTTCTGTCCGTTTTTTGATTAGTCATTGAATGAAGTTGAAATATATACGAAATGCGTGTAGCAATTGTTTTCAAATTCGGACAGCCGGAAGTAGGAACATCAGGCGTTATAAAAAACACGTGCACCGTGCCCGGCCATCAGTTATAAGCCGGACAGCTGTGAGAAGGATGGAAGTGTCTAGGCATCTCGTTCGGGGCTGTTTGCTTTACGACTTCAAAGTGGGCTTATCAGCAGCTGCATCAAGTCGCCGCATATGTCAAGCATTTGGGGATAGTGGTGTCGATGAACGTACTGCAAGGCGTTGGTTTCGAAAATTCAAGTCGGGAGATTTGTCTCTCCATGATGAGCCTCGCAGTGGACGACGACAGGTCTTGAATGACGGAGTCCTGAAAGCGGCCATTGAAGAGGACAGTAGTCTAACGTGTGGTGAACTTGCAAGACAGTTCAACGTTTCCGATGAAACAGTTAGACTTCACCTGCACCGCCTAGATAAGACGTATAAACTGAGCAAGTAGGTTCCGCAAACGCTGTTGGAGGTTCACAAGGGACAACGAGTGGCAGCCTGCGTATCGCTGCTTTCTCGTCACCGTACCGCATTCTTATTCAATCGAATGCTTACCAGTGATGAAAAGTGGGTTCTGTACGAATCTCCCAAGCGTTCCAGATATTGATTGTCTCCTCAGGATGCTGTCCCTCACACCGCAAGACCGCCTATGCACCCACGCAAGATTATGCTTTGTGTCTGGTGGACAGGTCGTCAAGTGGTTCATTATGAACTGCTACCAACGGGCCAAACGGCCACTGAAGACCTATACTCGCAGTAATTGAAACGTGTGAAACAAGCATTGCGCTAGAAGGAGCCAGCACTGGTGAATTGCAAAGGTGTGCTTTTCCTCCATGACAAAGCCAGGCCATGACAAAGCGAGTGGGCAGGGATACCATACAGCAACTTGGGTGGAAGACTTTGTGCCATCCACCTTATTCCCCTGACCTTGCGCCATCCGATTACCACCTCTTCTAATCCCTGGATAATCATCTTCGTGGGAAATCCTTCACCAATGAAGCAGACTTGCGCAAAGCCTCCACGGACTTCTTTGCATCAAACCCCCCTGAGTTCTACCGCAAGGGCATTGAACACGTTGGCAGAAGGTGCTGGATGCCGATGGCGATTACTTCGAAGACTAAATATAAGTTACACATACTGTGAAGCGTTTTCTTTTTTTCCTTTAAAAACGGACATAACTTTTTTGGTTACCTTTATATTACGTATATTTTTCTTATAAGTAACATTAAGATAAAATTAAATAGGCATGATACGTTTGAATTCTTTAACCAAACATGCTTGAATGAAAATATGCTGCCTAAATATACGTACTTTAAACTATGAGATCCAGTAGCTCATCACAGTACCAAAACTTGGCAATTCAAATGTAACCTTGTAAGAAAACAAATTGAGCGGAAGACAATGTAAAAATTCTTAGCAAAAAAGCACGAGAGATCAACAGCAAACTAAAATCGACCACTAATCCTGAACAACTCAAAGAAATTCTATATAGACTTACAGAAATTGCTAACAAGTCGGAAATGCAACACAGTCTGAACATCCCCCCCCCAAAAAAACTTAATACATTGTACAAAGAAACTAAAATAATATTTAAGTAAATGCTCTGTTTTTTATAATAATATTTGTATCTATAAAAAGAATGTATAAACATAAAAATATCTTAAAATAATTGTCGGACTTTGTCCATTTCATAATGTGTAATGTCATTTGTTTACATTTGGATACGCTTTGAGCAGATATGAATGTACATGAGAGGTTCATGGTAGATTGAATTTTAAAAGCAGCAAAATCGACAAATGATGGTTCTGTATAGGATACAGGTTCGATTCCTGTCGGAGGACAAATATTTTCTATGAAAATTTCTCAGATATTCAGGCTGGTAAATGTTGTTTAATACTGTTTATTATAAAACAGAGCATTTACTTAAATATTTGTATGTGCAAAAAGAATGTATAAAAATGTCTTAAAATAATTGTCGAACTTTGTCCATTTCATAATATATATATATGCCTTTTTGTGTGTGTGTGTGTGTGTACATTGCATTTCATTAGAAATTTTGTTTTGATATAAAAATAAATACTAGATTCAGAATGTTTAATTATTGAATGATGGCATTATCTCTCTTTACAGTTAGGTCTATACAGGTGTGAGCAAACGCCATAAAATGTAAAAATGTCTATAAAATGTCCTGAATGTCGTAGTCTCAAATTAATAGCCATGTGAGTATGATGCTTTAAAATGATTTTCTATTGTTGAGGACAAAATGATGAAAACGTGCATATAAAATAAAATAAAAATAGACTGCCAATTTTTTAACATTAACAACACAAAATTCATAATCCTACCCTCTAACATTCTGTCTAAAAATTTGAAAATAAAATAGTTATCTGTGAACACAAGAGAGACCTACATTTGGACAACCATTTAAATTCACTTGTAATACATGACAACAAGACTGGCCATAACTTTGATTTTCCAAATGTCATCTTAATTTAAAAGAACATAAATCTTTACATTGAAATTACTTTGAGGGAGTCCTGATAAAATCTTTTACCAAATATAAACACATGCCAAAAACACTATATTACATCAACATTTATTAATTCCATTCTTAAAGAATTTAATGTATATTTATCTACCACAACTGGTGCTTATATAAAAACGTCCCCAAATCAACATGCACTGAACATAAATAATGCTTACTTGATAAACACACTTACGAATATACATTATCCTCTGAAAGTTACATGCACAAACTAAAATTATGATGCATTTACAAACATAATGCAACATTTATATTTTTCTGTTTGTCTTGGAATCCATTATTTTTTTTGAGCTTCAAAGGGACATGTCATTTTCTCCTTGAGTGCAGAATGCCATAATTTATACTAATGCTGTTTAACAAGTCAAATGCATGTGGAGCCTGCTTAACCAAAGTAACACAAAACTAAAATACCAGAATTTCTTATCTCATTCTATGATGAAACTTTAATAAAAGTAAACATGTCAGGTTTATGTTTCCTCTTTGTTCTTTATTTTTTCATATATATATATATATATATATATATAAAGAGAGAGACAGAAAGAATGAAGTTAAGCAGGACTGAAAGAGAACCAGTATGATAAAAGTGTGGTTGTGAGTGGGGAATTGAGTGGGAAAACACTAATAAAGACACTGGCAGATTCTAGAAGAGAAAGATATAGGCAAGAAAGGGTGAAACTGTGAGAAATGGGGAGAGACAAGGAGAAAGAGAGAGAATGAAAGCAAAGAGAAAGAACAAATGAGTGAAAGAAAAAAAGAAAAGTAAGAGAACATAACAGAGAGAGAAGAATGTAAAAGGAAGCAATAACTTTACTAATTGGACTGAAATGTTTTTGAATTATGTTTTAGTTTTTCAAGTAAAATGTATTTTATTGCTCATGATGAATTATATTTACATTTTCTCAGCCATCTTATTTTTAAAAACTGAATTTTCCTAAGAAAATAAATTATAGGAAACAAGTGCCAAATGAATTTTTTGGCTGAGATTAGCACTGATGAAATTTTATATTATCAGTCATTGGGATATCGATCTTAATCAGTTTAGCATTAATGCTTTCTTTTTTTACAAAATTAGAAAGGTGAGCGAGAAATACAAAGGTGTAGGAGAGTAAGGGAAAGAAATGCAGCAAAGAGTGAGAGGAGAAGATAGAAGTAAGGAAATGAAATAAGGAGAGAGTGGAAAACAGTAAAGAAAGAAAGGCAAAAGAGCAAAGAGAAAATCAATGAGGGGAAAATAAAGAATGAAGGATAGAAACAAGGTTAGGTGAGAGTAGTGGGAAAAAAGGGGCAAAATGAAGAAAGGAGAGATAGAAAGAGAGAGAGAGGAAAAGAGAAAGAAAATGATGGAGACTGGGGAAAAGGAAGGAAAATATATAATGGAAAGAAATACGTAAAGAGAAAGAGGGATAATGAAGTGAAGAATAGGATGATATGTTTATACTCTCTTTGTAATCCATTTGTAATGAACAGTCTTGAAACATTCAGAAAACATAGATAATTTCCTGGTTGCAACAGAACAGACAAGACAAAAAGAGCAAGGAGCAGCAACTTTCTGCTACATTGCCCGCAAGCAATGAAACACAATTTATTAAATAAAGAAATAAAAGAAAAAATAAACATTGATTTTTTTTATTCAAAGCTTTCACAATTCAGTTTCCATTTCCCTGAAACCTTTCTTTTTTGCTTAGTTTGTTTCCAGTATAAATCTCTAATTTTCATATTTTGGTGTAAATCAATGGGAAGAGATTTGAAAGATGAAACTGGAAATGTAAAGCGCACATTATAAATTATATATTAACCAACAGTACTGCACAGATAAGTGAGATAAAAAATGAGTTGCAGTAATATTTGTTTTTGTTTCAAATCATAAAATAACAAATTATTTCATATTACACTAGTATTACCAATATTATTTAGAACATTTACTTTATACAATGAATGTTATTCATTTTATTTCACAAGTTTGCTTCTAATCTTTATTTCTAATAAGTACAGTATTAACTTTGAAAAAAAAACCTTGAACTTTGAAATCAATACTTCCAGATAACTTCTAGTAAACCAACCTCATAATCATATGAGATCAGAGTTTGAAACATACACATGTTGAATAACTTGAAAACTAGTTGGATGGTGTGGATGCAAATTCATAACCAATCAAAGGAGACAAAACTACACATGCTTGAACAGACACTCTCCTAATGTGTCATCAGTGAGATTCATTTAAGTGAGACTATTTACAATATGACTGACATATTCAACATTACTGAGGAGGGAGATTGTTCACATCTTGTTCAGAGTCTATTGGCAAAATATTGTATCATGCAGATATTATATTTATCACAAGCCCTACAGTCCAGATTTGTATTTGTGTGATTTGGGTTTTTCTAAAGCTAAAATCACCATGGAAAAGCCATGGACAAGATTAAAGACAATGGTGATGATGATCACTAAAGCAGAAATTAATATTTTGAAATGTGGAAAAATTTGCTGGAATAAAACCACAAAGTTTTAAGGGGAGAAATCTGAAGAGAAGTAATCTGGAATTCTCCCATATATATATTATGGTGATCAAAAAATTGCATTACTTTTTTGGATTTGAGAATGGGGCTATTATCTTGTTAATAAACAGCTCCAGGTGACATTTGGTCAGCCAAATATGGCAGGACATGTTCCTTAACTAGCTGCATATAGCCGACACTGTTTTAACAATTTGACCAAATACCAAAGCTACTGAATGCACTCTACACCATTACACCCTTGCCTCCTGCTTGCACCATCTTTGTGGCACATTTAGGATGGAATTCCTTGGTTGGGTGGCATCTGACAAAGGTTTTTCCCTCCAATCCAAAGATGCAAAAGCATGACTCATCACCCCAAAGAACTCTACACCAGTTGTCAGCTGTCCATTGAATGTAACTTTTCATGAAATATAGTCGCTTGAGTCAGTTCCTCTGCAAAAGAATTGCCTTTTTTTAGCAATGGTTTGCTGAAAATAATGCAAATATAGTGAGTAAGTCCACAGATTTAAACCTAATCGAGAATCTGTGGCATTATTTGAAAATTCAACTCCAATCAAGAGCTCCAACAAACATCCCAGATCTGAAGACCATATGTGAAGAATGGAACAAAAATACCAACTAAAATTTGTAAATCCTTAATTGAGAACTACAAGAAGAGTTTGGTTGCTGCAGAAGTGAATAATGGCTATTCTACAAAGTATTAAATGAAGATTATGTATTCTTTTTTGAACTGTACAAATACTTTTTCACCAATTAAAATAGTTGGCTGGTTGGTTGGTTGTTTTGTTTTATGGCATATCAACCTCAGTGGGTCATTTAATGTCAATCAAAATTTTGAAATAGATTCATAGCGATAGTTTGGTAAAAAAAAGGTGTGTATATATACATATATATTTGAACCATTTTTTTTATTACAAAGTATTTCTGGTATTAAAACCTATTTTTACACAAGTATGAGTGTAAATTCTCTTAGACAGTTTTGGACAGTTTGTGGTGTAAAACTAATGCCAGTTTTAGCAGATAATTGGCTGCAAATGTCCATGGCTGTCAGTATTTGGTTAGCTTCAGAAAGCCTATGAATTTGTCGGTCCACTTGCACTTTTTTTTTATTGGGGCTCTTGATCTTTGCCTATCCTTATATTGTCCAGTATCCTGTTAAAGCTTTCAAACCTGAACACAAACCATTTTGCTGCACTTCAATTGCTTGCTCATATTCATAAAGGAAACAATTTGTTCATGAAGTAACACTATTTTTGATCTAGTCACTGTCCATAGCAAATTAATTGTATAACAATGCTCAGTTATTACACTATATAATGCATTAATGACCAACCATGGGAACCCCACCCATTTAGCAAATAATTTGCGTAATACTCAACCAGTGTAACCTAAATTCTTTCACTCACATTTAAAGCATTCCCCAATCAACATACAGACACTACCAGACAGAAATAAAATGCCCACTAGAGGAAAACACATGCACATGAACATCCATACATGCACATTATCAAACAAAGCCCACATAGGCCAACTATAATTATGATAGACAATCACACAAGAATAATATGCATGAAGCCTACCAGACAAGACAAATCCATGGGATGACTACTTAACCAATGAAAAACAGACAACACAAAAATAAAAAAAATATCAGAATTTTCTTTTCTTTTCCATATTTAATTTCTGGTGAAGCTTAAATAAAAGCAAAACGTTAAATTTATAAGCACTTCCCATCTGTTCCTTATTCCATTCTATTATATATATATATATATATATATATATTGTGATATAATTCATTTTTTTGAAATACATATTGTGATGTTTTACATTTTGTAAAGTTATTTTATATCATATTGATACATTATTTTAGAACATGCATCTCAAAGATAAATTTTCCCCTATGTTATTCAATTACTTAATACTGTTTCTTCCTTTCTTTCTTTGTTATTTCTTTGCCTTTTTCTCTTCTGTATCTGATAACAGTTAATGTAAATCTAAATAAGCATAAAGTCTTATTTCCATCTTAGCAAGGAATATAGCAGAAAACCTTTTTCTTGATTACAGTCAAAATCATTTTTTGCCTTACCAAGTAATCCCATTTTCTAACATATGATGTAAGATGAAGTTTAGTTTTTCTTACATAAATAAAGTGCATCTTATCAGTTGTCAGATACGGATCTTGTATCTCACACCCTCTCCCTCTCTCTCTCTTTATATCCATTTTGATTTAATAAGTTTTTTCAATTCTTTTCAAAGTTTTAAATTCTTCTTTTTTCTACTTCTTTTTTCTTTATTCTCCACCCTTCATCCAATTTCTGGTTTTTGAAAATATTTTCTTACTTTGTTATTTATTTCTTCTTTTCCCACCAAATGTGATCATTTTCAACACAACTAAGCCTCATTTATAGAAAACAGGCTGATTTATGGTTTTCCATTCTCATCATCTGTTTGTATATATACATACTTATATATATATATATATATATATATATATATATATATGCATATGTGTGTGTTGTGTGTATGTGAGTGTAGTGTGCATGTGTGTACAAATAGCTGGTACACAATAAAAGCTGCAAATCTAAATAAGATAATAAATTTCTGGATATAGTAGAAAAGAGAAAAATTCATAAAATGATAAGTCTCAACCAATCGCTGTTGCTCTGAATAAATTTTGAAATTTGTATCAATTGAAAAGAGATAAATGTAATGCTTTGCCAAAGACTGTAATCAGTCAATTTATAACTTCCAGTTATATACTTATTATACTTCTATGCTAAGTGACTCTTTTTTTACAGATTGATAAATGAAGCAACTAGAGATTTAAAGATTTACTGCCAACTGAATCTACACAACAACTTCTCAAAGTCAATGTGCTAATATGTCTTCTCTTGTAAACTTTCAGTAATGGCATTTATTAAAATGTATGTATTTTCTTTCTCTCTGACATGGATGTCAATTTCTAAGAACATTTCAAATTATATTTACTCTGCTTACTATAAATCCACAAAAATTTAACTTACACACATACACACCTTTATATACAACAAACTTTACTGTAAAAATATAAATAAACTGAATTTTATAACAATTATAGGAATTTTTTAGTATTTTTTGTGAGTTTTCTCTTGTTAATGATATAATAATTTTTTCAACAATGAAAGATTTCTTATTTTTCTCTCTAATTGATTCGGAAAAATAGGTCATTAATTTTAATAATCTAATTTGTTTGGAACATTTTTAATAAACCATACTATTCAACTATTATTGTTTTGTATCGTATCTATGCACACCTCAACAGAAAATTAATGACTGACTAAAATGTCTTCTTTGCATCGGCTCTACACATACTTTCATAGGCAAAAATTTATCAATAAGTATCTTTTCTAACCCATCAGAAGAATACATGTACATCTCAAACAAGAAATTTTGTAATTTAATAAAATGTTTCTAAATTACATGAAGGAAGTCTGGAATCATAAACACACCCCAAAAAATTGGGGTTTATCACATATTAATGCATTATGGAAAAAAAGGTAGTACTCAAGACCTTCACATATAAAATGGTATTTCAATTGGATCTATTCTGCATTGTATTAATAATGCTCTTCTCGTTTCATGAATGTCAACTCCTCATGATCCAGTAATAGATGTAATGATATCAGAAAACTCTGGGAGATTTGCATATTTTCCCTATAGAAAATTGTATACCTGCTATGTTGACCTCACAGCACCATATGACCACAACAATAGAGACGTCCTCTTCTCATCTATTAGAAGCCATCTTCAAAGTTCTGACTCCACTGAATGCCATGAATACATAGAGGAACCATATTGGTCCACAAAATCATCATGTTTAGGGAGGGCCCTAATACATGAACATTTCAAACCTCATCAGGTGTATGACAAGGAGGAAATGAAAGCTTCAGTCTATTTAATGATTTCTCAGACTATATACTACACACATATATATATATACAAGCACTGATGTGAATAGATAGGCACTTATCATTTAAGAATTCCATACCGCATCTCAAATAAATCTATTAATAGAAAACTGAGATCCTGTTTTTTACTCCTGAGATCAATGTACTGATGACAGGTATTCATAATTGAGATAGGTATGATCTTGAACAAAAAAGTCAACATCCTCTATCAACTGCTCCAAAACAAAGAGAAAAAAGGTAAATATTTCCAAAACAGAAACTATAATCTGGAATTGGAATGAAAGCAATGATCGCACCTACCCTGAATCCATCATAAAAATTCAAGCTATGGAATTAAAAAATATGAAACGCTTCAAATACCTCAATGTATAAAATAAAGCATAACTGTAACATTGCAAGAGCATTCCAAGCGAGCTATTTGCTTAGCACAAAAGTCTCAGCAAATAACTTAAAATGAAAACAACAGAGATCTTAATGCATTAACTTTCACATGTGGAAATGAAAAAATATGAAAAATGGCAAATGTAGTAACCTATAACTAACACTTATTTTATTCCAGCTGTCAGGTCATAATAAAATAAATTATTTGTCATCCTTCTAAATCAATTATTTAATCTAACACCTCACATATCATAAATATTTTCTCAAAATTAAAAGAATAAGAAATAAATCTTGCTTTATATTGCCCACATTGAATTTATCTGATGAGGTAAAACCATGCAAATGCAGTGTAAACTTGTTGCACAAATGATTTCAATTCACTTATAATGTCAGTGAACATGATACAAAATATAGATTATTGGATTTACTGTATATACTTGTTCATAGGCCACCTCCTCTTTCTCTTTTTAAAAGTATTCAAATATAACACTCCATCAAATATGCCGGAATTATGGGTGCAAGATGAAGTCATTTTTATGGCACGACTGATCACTTGATTATCACTAGAGACACAACTTACTGTAGATGGTAGCATGTTTTCAGTGTATAAGACATGACTATATATAAAACACATTTGAAGATCAACTGACTTGCTAGATGTCATATATCAATCAAACTGTTGTACTAAATGTACAAATATAAAGTCTGAGTATTGAAGTTATATACTCTTATTGTATAAAATAATTAATTTGGATAGCAAGATCTCTCAACCAACTGTATCCAAACAACTGAACTTGATGTCAATTTCCTGATGTTTGCATCATTTACTTGCATGCAAATGATAATAAAATAACTGAGATGAATACTAGACATAATTTTAACCCTTTGCATGTGTTAATCTAGCAGATGTATATTGTCATACACACATAAACACAAATGCACATACAGACACACACACACCTCATGCACCACCCCAGATGTCTTTCTGGTTTTTCAAAATATAATGTTCATTATCTTTCTGTAGCCAAAAAGCTTTAAAGTTTCCTTGCAAACAATGCCCACAAGGAAAGTTTAAAGCTTTTAGTTTCTGCTCACTCTACTTTCCAATTCTGCTGTCACTTCTTTCTCCCCATTTTATCACTTACAGCCCAAATTTGCATATATGCAAAGATAATCTCACAAGATAGTATCTTACTCCAGGGATATAGCTGTTTTAAATATGTAACCCACTAAGCCACCATTTATTTCCACTTTGGACAGTTTACATGCAAGGCACGTTCAAATCTTTGCTCATGCTGGAGCTAAGTTATTTTATTCTTGATTTTATTCTAGCATTGCAAAAAAAATACATGCAACCCTGGGCCTTTTTGCTCTCTTTGGTAGTTTACTACACTCTCTGTTAATCTCATGATCAATGCAAGTAGGGGGAGGCCTCTTCTGCCAGGTAGTCCTCCAAGGAGGAGCAACATAAATTTTGTCTTCAGATGAATCACCACTGGATAAGTCATTGGGTTCTCCTGTACCAGACTCTGCACTGCTGGCATCAGGAGAATCACCTGGTGAAGTCGATCTCAAGTTAACTAACAGCTCACTTTCTGTTGAATCATCTTTGTGTTCAGATAGAGAATATGACCTGTGAAAGGGATGCAAGTCCCTAACATGCTGGGGGAATTCTGCTAAGCTGTACTGACTGTGAACTGTTAACCATAGTTATGCTGCCTGTTTTAAAATTAGTTGTACATCTCCCTTGTGGAGTCTTAACCCAGATAATGTCTACCATCTTGAATGCTCCTCAAGTATTCCCTGGTTCAGGTGAAGGTGTCACATCAATGACCCATATGCGAACATGCTACTTATGTAGCATGCCTGTAGATGGTGAGAGGTTGTCCTTAGGTGTGATGTTATGCCAGTAGACTGCTTCTGGTATGGAGCACTGCTTTCTAGCAGCAATGATTTTAATGCTTTTGTGATTCCTTTTGACTATACCATTCCTGGTAGGTGCATAAACACATGGGTATTGAAGCTGCACACCCCAGGCACTGAGGAATTTTATGAATTGTCAGTTAAGATTTTGGTTGGTGGAAATTGATGTTAATTGGTTAATGATATTGATGGAATCTTGTTGACTAAGCAGTCATCATTTTGCAAATCAAGATAGACCGCACTCAATAAGGGTTAGATAGTGTCCACTGCTGTAGTGTGTAATATCCATCACTAACCTGTTCCTGTTTTTTCAGTCCCAGCTTTCCTTTTTAGCAGTGTACTGGCTTTGGGTCAATAGATTAAGATTCACAATTATTTACAACTGTTATTGATACTGAAGTGTCAACAACCTGACAAAATACAGTGTCCTCTTCATACCTGGGTGGCCACTTTGTTGGTGGATTTTAGCTACCTAATTCTCACTCAGCTTTCTTATAGTGGCACACCCCAGTTGTACAGGTTCAGCTCCTTCCTTGTGCAGCTACCCCTAGGACACTCTGGTGAGGTGGTCTGCTCAATTTAGTGCTGATTTGACCAGCTTCCCATCCATTGTCAATGTATACTCATCAACCAGTCTGTGAAGTGTTTCCAGCCTCTGTCTTATCAGCATCTCACAGGTTGCACTCATTTTCACACATGCCTTCCCAGTCTAGATGTCTGTTATGCAGTGTTAAACACACATATAGTTGGTAACCAAGTGCAAGAACATCATCTGCCATTGAAGGGTCAGATTGATGACTTTTATCATTGAATCTAGCAGGAGATGCTAAGCATAATAATTTATATGCTTAGCATCTCCTGCTAGATGCAACCTACAAACATCTTCAACAATGCCTCTATGCACTTTCAATGCCACTCTTGTCTACGCAAACAAGCTATTTCAGCAGTTCTGAATTTTTCTAGGTGATGGCAGAGAAGGCATTTGATATCTGAATTTAGTGGAGTTGCCACTGATTTGCCAATCATGGAGTGGATTGAAAACATCAAGTTGGTAAGTGAGCTGTGTGACGGGAAGAGGATTGAGTGTATCATGCCATTACAATTAAGAGGTGGAGCTCTTCCATATACCAACAACTAAGTAAAGTGCAGAGGTCAGACATAGAGCAGATAAAGCAAACCCTCATGATTGCATACACAATGGATTCCTTCAATGTGTTTGAACATTTCATGATGAGATGACTTCATACTGAAGAAACTGTCAATGAATTTTCGGTGGAGTTACAGCATTTTGCTTGGCTGGTTGGTGGTAAGTTACCTGAGCAATGGATGGTAAATGTATTCCTGTCTGGGCTCCCACAGGATGTTAGACTATTTTTTAGAGCATCATCAAGAATAAAGACTATGATATTTGAGTGACTTCTAACCTGGTCAAGGGCCATTATGACTGATAATCAAAACCTGAAGAGTCAGTCACCACATCCATTCAACAAACATATGCAGAGTCCCCTTCTTCTGGCATGCACAAGGATAGCATAATTTATTTCAAGTCCTCTGGTCCCAACCACTTTGTAAACAAGGACGCATGCAGGAGACAGATAACTGGGTGTGCAGATCATACCCTGATGTGCATTGCTTTCATTGCAACAAATTGGACACATCTCATTTGACTGCCAGGGAAATGGTTCAGGGGAGGAGATGTCAAAGCCAGTCTCCTCCCTGAACATGTAAAGAACAATGCTCTACTACTCATCAAAGTGCTCATAGATGAACAGAAGCATGCAGCCTTTGGAGACTCTGGCTGCTCGTAGACACTATTGAGCAGATCTGTATGCCACCTTTGGTGATGCCAGGTAGTGACAGTGTTGACAACTGTTTGGAAATCACTAAAGTTCCATAGATATAGCACAGTCAAATTGGATGTTGGTCATGCTTAACCAGTGAACATTGAAGTCCTAGTTTTGGATGGAACATTGCTAGGCTTTGATCTGCTTTTGGGGATTGATGCAATCTTGGAGCTTGGAAGATTGTGCATCACTAAATTGGGAGAAGTCTGCATCTCTGAGGAAGATATACCCCAATGTACCACCATTTCCATCAATGAATCAGATTTTAGTGTGCAATTCGACCACCAGAAGAAGGTTTAAACTGCTTCATGAAATGGGTCAGTGGTCAAACACCCAAAAGACTGAAAAACAGTGTGCCAGAGTGCACCATGTCTGATGCTGTCCGGGACAAATATGAAGAAGAATTGCAGCTGTCAGTAGACAATGAATTACTGCCATATCCTAAAAGTGAGATTGATCCACCCAAGGGCCTGATTCCACTGATGGCAGTGGTTCAGAACAAATGGAAGGTTTGGCCATTGCTTGATTACAATGAATTGAATGATTTTGTAGAAGCATTGACTGCTGACATGGCAGGGAGTGAACATATTCCTGTCAGATTTGAGAAAAGCTTACCTACAGATACATGTTGAAAAGTCATTGTGGCCCTTTCAAACTGTGCTGATCAAGGGCAAGCTGTATTGCTTTATGTGATTAGGATTTGGCTTAAATGTTGCACCTCTCATTATGAGGACTATCATTTATATAGATGACATATTTGTCAATGAAGCTTTGATTTCTACCTCATATATGAGAGACCATCTATCCAAATATGGACTTACTTGCAAAAACCCAGAGAGACTGAAAAAGGGCATCAAAGTATTGGGCTTTCATGTCTGGGAGGAGAACAGTACTCTCCGATGGATGCAAGGAAGTAAAACCCAGAGAGACTGAAAAAGGGCATCAAAGTATTGGGCTTTCATGCCTGGGAGGAGAACTGTACTCTCCGATGGATGTGAGGAAGTAAAACCCAGAGAGACTGAAAAAGGGCATCAAAGTATTGGGCTTTCATGTCTGGGAGGAGAACAGTACTCTCCGATGGATGTGAGGAAGTAAAACCCAGAGAGACTGAAAAAGGGCATCAAAGTATTGGGCTTTCATGCCTAGGAGGAGAACAGTACTCTCCGATGGATGTGAGGAAGTAAAGTTCCAGACTTTCCTGAGGTCATTACTTGTCAAAATTTGCATTTGTACAAAGATAATCCTGCAGGAGAGTTTCTTACTCTGGAATCTAGCTGTTTTAAATATGTAACCTGTGAAGCCAACATTTCTTTCTTCTTTGGACAGTCTACATATGAGGCACATTTGAATCCTTGCTTACACTGGTGGTAAGTTATTTTATTCTTGATTTTATTCAGCATTGTAAAAAATACATGCAACCCTTGGCCTCTTTGTACTCTGTGGTAGTTCACTAAATGTTCATATTTGAAATTTAGATATTTAAAATATTTCGGCAAGTAAAAATGTATCTAATGATAGAAGCATTACTCCATTACACTAAGAATGTTAGAACCAAGTGTACACCCTGATTTCTTCTGAATATACATAATAGGATTTGGTATATATACAAATTTATTAGCTCTTCTCTATCTCTCTACTATATATATTTCTTTTAAAGCATCCAAATATTGGTAACTGGATTTGCCATATTGGTAAATGTTTCCTGAAATAGGAGGTTGCTACTTGAAATTAAGCAATGTCCATTTTTGGATACAGCAATGTATTTTATGCCTAGTGACTGACTATCTGTCGACCAGTATTAAGAGGGATGGAGTTGAATACATTCTAATGGCTGCAACAATGGCTGAAGGAATGAGACTATTTTGGAATGTCATACAATAAAATGCAACCTGCATTTGTGTAATGTAGTTGTTGGTTACACAAATTCTCCCAGAGTGAAAACATTTTACAAAGTGAGATGACATAAATGCTAATTATATCATTTTTCTTATTATGTTCGACTCAGTTTATTCTCTGACCAAGTAGATCATGCTCAATCCTTTGCAGCTTTTCTCAGGTAAAGGGTTAATTGACACAAAATAATAACTAGCAAGTTGACATGGCAGTCGAGTGATTTGACTTCATGGCTCTGGTGGATTTATGACTTTATTAAAATCATTAGCACAAAGTGAATACAAACTACTTCAACTTGAATGTCAACTTAGTTTTCTTATTCCATTTGCTATGCTTTTGGGCACACATCTTTATCTATCTACTTTTACATTAGATCAAACATTTTTTATTGTTACCCACAAGCTCACAAAATAAAACAGTCACCATAATTAAAGGGAGATGAACAGACATTCATTTGATAGTGGGTTTAATTGCTATGAATCAATGAAAATGAACAAAGAAAACATTGTTAAATTTCATGAAAATGTGCTCAAAAGTTAAAAAGAATATGCTAAATTATTAGAAAAACAATCTTGTACAGTAGATAATTTTCATAATTGATCCATATTCATCAACTGAAATAATAATTAATTTCGTATAATAAACAAAAAATATACTCATATATCTTGCATTTATGACAAACAGAATTTTTGATCATTTGTAGAAAATGTATCTTATGCATTGCAAATATAGAAATTTAATTAAGAAATGTGTATTTTTATTGATTGATTTCCTAATTTGTTAAATATGAACTGTTTGCAAACATTGAACCTTATGTTATTGGAAATATTTGTGTTGTTCGATTTTTGAATAGAAATTGACATTAAGCTAAGTGGCAAAATGTAACTCAGCAAATAACTTTATTTTGCTTTTTCTTTGCTTCTTTTATTTGCCTTTTTACTTTTCATTTGTTTTTTCATTTCTTTCTTTCTTTTTTATCTTTCTTTTTCCTTTCATTCATGCCAGCAAGAACTTTTATTCATTTTTCTTTTTGTCCATCCTCTGCTTTCTTCTTTTGTCTGTCTCTCCAGTTTTTGCTCTGGTCTAGTCTTTTCCATATTGTCTTATAGATTCATTAATTCTTGAAATCTATACATTTTCCATTCTTTCTACATTGATCAGAATGGAAATTATTTCTTCTGGCTTTCAGTTTTGAAAACCCTACCAGTCTTTGGAGAGAATAGCCACTAGCCCACATTGTAGACAGAGGTGGAGAGGGAAGAGGTCTTTAGCTAGAATCTTTCCTAAGTTGTGTAAGTGGGTTGGGGATCTAAAATGAATAATGAAAGCTGCTGAGTCACCACTATGTGATCCAAATTTTAGATTCTTACTCAACAAAAGCAGTATTTTCTGTCTGAATTTCCAGTCAGTAAATTCAAAAAGAAGTCAATTGTCAATTGATTTTCTGCCTCAAGTGAAAAAACAAAAACAGAAATATGGAAAATAAAATGAAACAAAGGCAAAATTTTCAAAGAAAATTAAAAATATTTATTTACACTATGTAAAATGTTATTATGCAAGTCAATGTTTTTCAAAGGAAATTGGTAGAACTTTCAGGATATAATTATATGATAAATATATCACATAAAAATCCATCTTATATTTTCCATTTTTATCAGAAATATTTACAATAATTTATTGGATTGTGAAGTATTTTTTATGCAGCTCAAATACTGGTAATCATATTGAAAAAATATTTATAATAGTAACATTATGGATATTGATTTTTTTAATGGCAGATATATAAAGATTAATATGGAATGTAACAAAAATATTACATCAAAGAAGAAAAAGATATTAAGTGATAGGAAGAAAAGTTTGAAAACTAAAAAGATTGATTACAGAACAATCAAAAAAGAAACTGAAAATAATAAAGACAAAATAAAAGAGGAAAATCTCTTTTAAAATTCCAGATTCTTTACCAATGGCATCCCTTCAAGCAATTCCCTAGTGTAAACAAATGCAGGCTTTCATGGCATCTAGCGAGGTCACTACACAAATTTTTGGTCATGTTTGACATCACCTACTCCATGAATATTGAGTCTCCCATGCACGGCACAGGCGATCTCATGTCACTTTTGCTGGGGCAAAGGCTTTGTCCTCTACAGCATCATAAAGAGAAATATGAAAATTGGATGAATAATTGCATGAAAATTGATTTCTCACCATTAAATTTTAGTGATAAATGTAGAATTAAATTGAATTGACCTAATGGCTTGATTACTGGATGGATCCTTCATGAAAATATGAGGGTGAACTTAAAATTTCATATACTAACTATGAAGGAGTGATACTAGAGCTGTGAAATGTTGCATGCAATAATTTCTTATTAATAACTGTATTGTTTCTTTCCAGGTAAACTGATATCTGACAGTTCAAAGATGATTTTAAAAGTAACTAGTAGTGATTTCTGTTGAAAATGGACAAAATGTGGCATTGTGATGCTATCAAGTACCTGTAGAAAAAAGGGGCTATCCCCAAAGATATTCATGCTGATATGGTTGCTACAATAGGGGTTGACTCTCCAATTTTATTAACAGTGCAAAAGTGGGCAGCTGAATTCAGGAGAAGAAGGGAGTGTCTTGAAGATGACCCAAGGTCTAGATGTCCTGCAACTGCCACCACTGAGGAAAACATTGAATGTATTCACCACATGGTGATGGATGACAGGAGATTGACTATAAATCAAATAACCAATGATATTAGCATATACTGTGAGAAAGTTTTGCATATTGTACATAATGAACCTGGCATGATGCAGGTTTCTGCTCCATGGGTGCCATGTCTTCTGACACATGATCAAAAGTGCATCAGGTTTTTTCACATCATAGGAAATTCTGACATTGTTTAAGGCAGATCTAGCTGGTTTCCTTGAATGTTTCCAATCGCAGTATAAGTATTGGTTTTCACCACTTTGAGCCAGAGACAAAGAAAGAATCTATGCTGTGGAAACATCCCTCTTCACATGCTCCAAAGATGGCCAAGGTCTTTTCATCTGCATTGTGTTTTTTGATTATCTTTAAAAGAGACACATCATTAATGGAGATTACTATGCCAATTTGCTAAGGCAGTTATGAAAGGCTATCGAGACTAAAGGCTCAGAAAAACTGATGAAAGAAATCTTGTTTCATGAGAACAATGTTCCAGCACACAAGTCCTTTTGTTTCAGTGACTGATGTGCATAAATGTGACTTTGAACCAGTTGATCATCTTCCCTATTCTCCTGATTTGACTATCATCTGTTTCACAATATAAAAAAAAACAATTTGCTGGGAACCAGTATCCCAGTGATAATGGCATCATATATGCTATTGATAGGTTTTTTGACTAACAGGATGAACAGTGTTCTTTGAACAGTCAGGTGTTAGTTTATCTGGAAAGAAACAATGTTGTTATTAATAAGAGAAGTTGAAATTAATGCATGCAAGATTTCACTGCTCTAAGCATCTGAAGTTTTCAGTCCATGCTCACATTCAACCAACACAAAATAAAAACTGTGACAAGACAAGGAAAAGATTTGGGCTCATATTGTAGGCAGTAGAATGATGGGTTCCTTCAATATTTATGAGTATATCAAGTTCAATGCTGATTCTTTTTTGTGATGTCAATGAACACTTGTTGGCACTTTTGTAATGTCAATGAATACTCATTGTAACTTTCATAATGCTTTTTGTAGTAGAGACTTTGTAATCACAGATACAACTATAACAATGTTGTACAATACTGGTGTCAGACACCTTCGAATAACACTCATACTAATAGTACTTGCTCGATAATACTCACTTGAATAGTAATCTGTATAGTGATCAGTATAAAGAAATAGGATAGTGAATAGTATAGAGAATAGCAATCCATATAGTAATAGAGGATAGAATAGAAATGGTGATCACCTGTGTTTGCTCTCTGGTGATCTGTGCCAAGTGCCAGCAATGACACTTTATCTATATATAACACTCTTATAGAAACATCTTGGACAAGACCTTTTTTCAGTGGGACAGTTTTCGTCTAATAAATATGAAGTTAAAGTGCATACTTATAAAAACATGTTTCTACACATTCTGAAAATCTGTCTAATGTTCACTTTATTAAAAAAATTCAAAGACACCAAATTAATAGAATTGCCCACAGCTTCTTCATATATTAATTGAATAGTAAACCTACAGTTTATCATAAAAAGAGCATGAAAACCCATAACCATAGAAAGCAATAAATTTTGTTGCAAATAATGCTTAATTTGAAACAGTAAACAAGTAAATAAATCAATGGAGGAAAAACTGATGAAGTTTAAATAATGTCAAGGAAGAAATATTAGCATAAAATAGTAAAAATAATAATTTGCTCAACAATATAGGATATGTGTTTATAAAATATAGATTGCTCTGGCCTATATCTTGAATTCAGATGAGGAGTTATGATTATTTAAATTATTTACATTTGGATTAATGTCCTTATCTTTGTTGCTATTACAGCAAAGTTTCACATGTTGTGCCCTCTGATCTTTTTCAGATGATTGTCAATCTGGGTAACCTTCAAGAAATTTTGAACTGAAGACTTCATTTAATCAAAGAGTACTCATTCTACTGTCCATGTCTTGGAATATGATGTCTTGTTCTTTTTAGTCATGTTTGGTTATTACTTACCCTGTTTCCACTGAGTCTAAAACTGTACTGAACTTACAGCTTACTAATGTCATCAAATGCATAAACTAACACTTTAATCCAATAGTTTGATTGTCTCATGAAATTACCTGAAGTTTACCTGGAACATCAGATACTTTAAGAAGGTTGAATGGCAAAATAGTTGTAACATTGTGATCAGGATATTAGTCTTAATGTAAATAATATAAATAATAATAACTCCTCATTCTAGAAATTCAGAAAGAAATTATTGAATCAGTACAGACTTGATGTGATATACCAATAGAGGCAGTTGGAAAAATTGCTTCAAAAACTGACATGGAAATCAAAGCACCTGACATTCATATACAAGATGAATTGACCTAAAGTTACTTCCAGTAGGCTAATCAATCAATACATAAAAAGTTCACTGTTTTAGCATAATAAAAATATAAATACTTGAATAATAAAATATGACATATATATATATATATATATATATATATATATATATATATATATATATATATATATATATATATATATATATACATATATATATATATATATGTAGAAAGAAAGAGAGCTGTATATATGCATGGCAGTAGAGGATACAGAATAGTATCTGACATAAAAGAGAATGGGACAAAATGGAAAAGCTTTTTAACAAGATGTGCTTCACTGACATTTGTTAGGTTCTTTGAAGAATATGTTTTATGGCTACTTGTCAACATCTTCAATGATAGGACACCTTTGGGGAAACACATTATTAAAAAGCTTCTCCACTTTGTTCCATTATCTCCACATACATACATACATACATATATATATATATATATATATATATATATATATATATATATATATATATATATATATATATGTATATATGACAATATGAAAAGAACTTACATAAAATATATAGACAACACTTATCTATATTATTTAATGAAACATGTATGAATATATATATATATTTATATATATATGTGTGGGTATGTGTGTGTGTGTGTGTGTGTGTGTTTACAACTTTTGTAGTAACTGTCAAAAATGATGTTGTTATTTATGGCTGGATCAGTGTATGTGTACAATCTCTATATGATCAAACTGTCATTTCCTACAACTTTAGAAAAGAGATAAATAAACCCTTGAGTATGGCACAAAACAATTACTTTTAAATTTTCAGTCTAGGGCCTTTACTACAGAGATAGTTAAATGAGAGAAGTAAAACAAAATAAAAATAAAAATAAAAACATTGATTAACTCAACATGTTTTATACTTGTAGTATTGGTTTACTAGTATAATTCTCTAGTATGTCATTAAGTATATATGAGCAACTTTCTACTGACCATTTGCTGCTCTTCACTGCTGATTTGTTATGTAGTAGTTCTGAAACAGTAAAATTTACACACAGTATTCAAGAATAGGGTATTAGTAAGTGTTTAGAGTTCCATGGGTAAAGACATATTTGCTCCAGAAAATAAATACATGAAATAAATAGCATTCTCAAATGAATTTATAAAATGAATTTTAAAAATGTCCTGGCCTTTGAAAAATACATTTTATTGCTACTTGTTAATATTTTGGATGATAGGACAAAAGTAAAAAGCACAAATTTCTACTTGACCTTTTAGTAGAAAATATATTTGCTCAATTTTAGGGGTCTCTCACATTAAGAAAGGTCTCTACCGGATTATAATTCTTAAGAATGAGAATCTTAATCCGTCTTCTGGACTTATTATATAGGTTAATCCTTGCTGTGACCCCAAAGAATGCTACCCAAGGGTCAAAATTATATATTTCTTTTGTTTTACTGAACCTATTTGATAAAGATTTGCAGTTAGGATTTTTATATTTGAGGCAAGTTCGGTCAAAATCTTGGGAGTGAATAACAGTGTTTCTCCTACTGCATGACAGGGTTAACTGGTACTTCTATGTTGACATTTAAACAACTTGTGGATTTTATAAGCAAATGTTGTTATATTCCTTAGAATAATTTTTATTTCCTCATGTCAAGTTCAGAAAATAAAGGATGATTATGAACAAATAGCAGACATATATCCATGGAATATTAGATAAGATCACTACAAATATTTATATAACATGAATGTTGATGACATTTTGGTAAATCATTTGTTATATAGTAGTCATTGATATGTTTTGTGGTGAAAGTAGTTGTGTATTTTCCATTGGTTAAAACAGGTGATGTTCATGTCCAGATGAAAACCAGGATTTTGAATGCTGATTTTATAGGCAGGTCAGCTCACCCATTTGAAAAATTGAGACAACACAGTCTTACTCTATCGCATGTGCCTTTTTACATAAGTGAAGCTAATTTTTGAGATGACAGATTCTCAATACACAAATTCATTTGTTCTGTTGTCTTATCTTTGTTTTTATAGTCACAATATTTTTGACTATTGAAATCTTTGGTCTTCTTCAAGATTTGTTGAAGTTCTCAGAATTTTGTACCAAATCCTTTTATTAGATCTATATAGATAGATTGTAGAAAAATCATATGTCAGCCTTTGATCAGAAAAGAATAGACACTATGTTCCAAAACTACATTTACCTGATTGTCTTAGAAGGCTATAATAATTAGTTAACTGTATACTTTTTACCTGTGAGATGTGAGTTTGGGATCAAACTGCAAAAGTCATAGATATTGTTTCATAGAAACAAACAAAAACAGAATAAGAAACATGAACTAACAAAGAAATTTGCTTTTATGTCACATGAGTGTTAAATTCTCCAAGCCTTCTTTCTTCATTATGTGTTCTCTAAATTTTATCTCACTTCCTGATTTCAATTATAAGTGTCCTTTTTATTCTCATTTTCCTTAAAAAATTTCCATTGATCTATTCATAGTATTTTCAGAATCCTTTTATAGAACTACATTTCTGTTGTTTCAAGTCTCCTCTTCATTTGTGTTCAGCATTCTCTGCCATATAGAAAGATACATATTACATTGAAGTTCAGAATTTTGTTTCTAACTGAAATCTTCCTGTTTTCCTAAAGAAATTCAAATGCACATTTGAATTTCTATGTCAAATTTCTCATCATCTGTTATAACATTTTCCAGATATTGAAATTTCAGTAATTACTTCATTTTAATGTCTCCAATTTATTTTAATGCCTCTAATTTATAGCACACATCTGGACTTGTTCCTCTTGCTAATGAGCCTGCAATCTGTCATCTTACAATTAATTACTTTTCTTTCTACTGGGGAATCTTCTGACCCCTTGAGTTACTATCTTATGTGTTGTTTGCTTTTAATTTTGTTGAGTGCAGATTATAGTAGGGTCAGTTTTCTGTGAGAAAAAGAGCAACATGATGCAATTCAATTTGTCAAAAATTTGGAAACAGCATGCTGTACTGCTTGGCATTCACACTGAAAGTTCCAATACAAACATTTCAGGGTGTTTGGCTGTCAATCTGAGGACAGTACAGAGGATTCAGAAAGAGTTGGATGAGTCTAATGGTGATTATGAAGGTGTCTGGCATGATCACTAGTGATGGCAATGTTATACCTCCATTCATCTGCCCACAGGGTCTCAGACTCAACACAGAGGCCTACATCAAGAGCCTTGAGGAGGTAGTGCTGCCTTGAGTCAAAAAGGTGATTGCTGGAAAACCCTGTGTCTGGCAACTGAACTCTGCACCATGCCACACAAACAGGAGAACCCAGTCCTGGCTGTGAGACAATTTCTGTGAATTGCCCCTTATATCTGGCTACCTAACTCCCCAGGCTGCAACCCCCTTGATTATTTTGTGTGGGGTACAGTTGAGTGAAAAATCAACAAAACCTTGTAACTCCAAAGATGAACTTAAAGCATGGATTATGGCTGCAATCACCAACTCAACCAAAGAGACTGTCCAGAAGAGTTGCAGGAGATTCCGAAGTCATCTGGAGGCAGTGGTTAAAGCCAATGGTGATTTTATTGATTACATTTACTCTTTAGTATTTCAAGATATTTTTGTGCAATTTTGGTAAATATATCTGTTAAAATGAGATGTCAGCATTATTTTCAATTTTGCATAATTTAGATGACAATTTATCCATCGCAACCTAAAGATATTTTGAAGGTGTTTAACAGGATTTGGCTCAAGGTCTACAGTGAATATTTGGATAAATCCAATCATTCCTAACAAATCATCTAATGAAGGATGTGCTGAAAAAATATACATCTAATTCATTTCACATTGATGTGAGTGTTCTTAAGGGATCTATCCTTGGATGAACATTGTTTCTTATCTTCATTAAGGACATTACTGATGTCATCAGTACTAAACTAGATATTTATGCTGATGATACATCTATTTACTTAGTAGTAAGTTCAATAGGTCTGACAAAGTAAAGGTGGCAACTGCTCTTGAAAAGAACCTATAACCATTGGTTAACAGGGGCAAAGAATGGCTTGTATATTTCATGCCACCAAAGCAAAACAGCTTTCAATTACTGACTATAGTTTTTGCCTGCTCATTAACATGGCTGTTGCTAATCACCAGGAGAACAATTTTTTGCACCTTCTTGGGCTCACGTTTTCCACATAAAAGAAATGAAGTGGTTATATTGAATCAATTGCTAGATCTACTGCTAGGAAAGCTGGTTCACTGTATTGTACCAGAGAACTTTTCTCTACAGAATCCATCTTGCACATATATAAATCTCTGATTCATCTGTGCATTAAATACTACTGCCATCTCTGGTATACTGTTCCTGCTGTACATCTCAAGATTCTTGACAAACTTCAAACAAGGGTCTGTCATGTATTATGCAATTGATTATCATTGGGCATCTTGATTTCAGTCAGTTACTCACCAACATCATATGGCTTCCTTCTGTCTTTTCTACAAATATTTTCATGGCAATTATTCTGGTGAGCTTCCCACCTTGGTGCCTTGACTGCATGAAATTAATTATGTTACTAGATTGGCAATTAGGTCTCACTGTTGAACTATTTAGATGCACCCATATGTTTTATTCTAATAGTTTATTTTCTTGCACTTTTTATCTCTGGAATTCCCTTCCAATATCTTGCTTCCTTGCCACCTACTATCTTCAAAAATTTAAATGCAACTTCAATCACTTTATTCTGTCCTCCTGAAAGCTGTTCGGTTATTATCTTTTCTCCTCACTAAAGTTTTCTCATTCTCTTTCACTTAGAGTAACCTCTTGCATCCGAGTATCAATATTGCCTTGCTGGTGTGGCGGGTGATTAAAATTTAAAAAAAAACAGCTTAATAGAGAGATATCTGTTTGACAAGACATATATCTATAGATATCCACTAGATATCTCTGTCAAGAGATGGAAATTTACTTTACCAGATACTTTCTGAAAACCTAGCAAAAGAGAAAATTCTAAACAACCTCATATCCACTCCACTGCCATATCTTAAGCATGAAGGAACAAAAAGCATAGCTATTGTGATATCAGATACAAAGGTAATAAATAAATCAATCTTTCTGTAACCACTTTTCTCCTCCTCATAGAAAAGGTTCATATTCCCCACTTTTATCATTTGTTACTTACATCATAAAAGAGATCCACTCACTAGCAACTTAATTGTGTCCTCCTTTACATACACATATAAGTACACAAGAAGTGTGTACTCAATTACATGTATATAAGCACACGCATGTGTGCGTGTGCGTGTGTGTGTGTGTGTGTGCGTGTGCGTGTGTGTGGGCCTTGTGGGTCCTATTGCTGTGAATTACCATAATGTTTACTGCTTGATTTCACAGGCTTTGATCAGCCCGTGTTTGTACTGTACACACTTCAGTTCACAAGGTAGATGGCGCTGTATATTAAAGTGGCTTGCCTTTTACTTATCTCCCCAAACATATATGTGCATACACTCACATACAAACGTGCATACACTCTCATACATTTCTGTGTATATATAAACATGGGAATGCAGTTAGTTTTAAAAGATGACTGTGTTCACTTGTATTTTAAATAAAAATTACTAGTTTTATTTAAACAATAAAAAAATGAATATATATATATAGTGATATACATATATGCATATATATATATATATATATATATATATATATATATATATATATATATATATATATATAAATATGTACATACATATATGCATATACATATATATATATATACATATATATTTATATACATATATATATACATATATAAATATATATGCATATATACATATACATATATACATATACATATATATATATATACATATAAAAACATATGCATATATGTATACATATATACATACATACATATTCGTCCTGGGTAAGACGTTAAACTACATTCAGCAGCAAGGCCTCTGATCAGGATGTTCTGAGGAGCATGGAACCACCTCTTAATTGCTGGTGTTCCCAGGTCCACCCTGACCCGGGGTGGTAGCACCTGTTAGGGTCCGAGCTATGGGAAAATAGTTAACTATTACCAGCAATACTTTTTGAAAAAAATTATTACCAGCAATACAATTTTGAAGGAAAAATATTACCAGAAACAGATTTTTGACAAAACAAAATATTACCAGCAATTAAAAATTTTGTCGGCATTAAATAACCCATTGAGGTTGATATGTTGTAATACAAAATGAACCAAACCAATCTAAACCAAAGAATACATATTCTATTCATATGACTCTATCCTAAAAATGTTGTCGGCATTAAATAACCCAATGAGATTGATATGCCATAAAAGAAAATAAACCAAACAGAACATACATACATTGTATTTTTCATGAAAATAATAAAATCAAAAAACTGAAACCAAACTTTAATAAAAATTAAAATTAATTATGAATATTGTACAAATGTTTTAAAATGTTTACAGGAGACATTTTAAAATATTGAAGTTTGTGCTAATAGTTTTAATACTTATTTCTTAAAAAATCTCTCAACACCTCATAAAATTAATTCCCTCCCCTCAAGCCTTGCTCAATCTAGTTGCCCAGCATTCAACTCAGTATTCTTCACTTCCAAAGTAATACATTTTAAATTTCAGATGAACACAGCAGTTTTGTCTTGAACTGATGATGAACACTATAATATTTGAGTTGAAATAAACAAGAAAATGATGATGACATTGTGCTATGTCGAAAGTACTCGGAATAAACAATATGCATCAACATGATAATTTTCTCTCTTCCTTTAACAATGACACCAAAAAGCTTGTCTGTGAATGTGAAAGGATCCAATTGAAAATAAGTAGACAAAACTTGTCTAAATTATTCAATGAAACATGTCTCAATATATATATATATATATATATATATATATATATATATATATATATATATATATATATATATATAAATATATATATATATATATATATATATACATACACACACATATATATGAGTATATACACACCATATATATATATATATATCTTAAACAATGCTTGTGGGTGAAACTACCACCCAGTGGTTAAGGTTTAATACTGGAATTAAACTTAAATACTGCTGACCAATTTTGAAACAGTAATTTCTGTGTCATGATGTAATCATATTTAAAAAAAAATAATTATAATCTAGGATCTACTTGTGTATCGAGCACTGTTTTTTAAAAATAAAAACAAAAATATTAAAGAATTTTGGATCATCAAAATAGAGGTTCTTTCCTATTATATCAATATATTTCCACGTACACACAGACACACACACACATATACACACACACACACATGTATATATATATATATATATATATATATATATATATATATATATATATATAGATAGATAGATAGATAGATGTATGTATATATATACACACATATATATTTATAGCAGAGAAAGAATGAGATAGATAGATAGATAGATAGATAGATAGATAGTGTACAGTTAGTCATCTACAATTTTATAGAATTTGACTGACAAACTTTGTCTAATTATTTTTATTAAATTTTTCTTTTTGCAGATATAGATAGATAAATATATATGCATGTGTATTACCCTGTATCTTGGTGTGTATAATGTTATATATGTATATATTTAAATGATGTTCTATTCCTCCAACACCACTTATACAACACTAAATGCTCCTTCTCAAGACACCGTTCTGAAATTCATGCACATGTCATCAATGTAAAAATTTCTCATCTCTTCTCACTGTTTCAGCCCTCTTTTATTATGCCAAAACCATGAGTGAATGACCAATCAGTGTTCTTCGCTTCATCTTCAGTCACACCAATCAGCACAAAAATTGCTATTGGTTGCTAAGCTGTATAAAAGCCAATATTACAGAATCATACATTTCTGGAATAATCTAAAGGTGGTGTGGAGATTAATGCCATTTTTAAAGGAAAAGAATGTTGTGTATTGAGTTAAGGAACTTTCCTTTGTACCAGAAGCAGGCCACTCTGACCTCTGACATGCTTACTTTTACATAATTGTTCATCACAATATTATCATCTAATTGAATTAACAAGTTATTTTTCACATAACTTTTTACAGTGATGAGTTTTAAAAACTTTGCATGAATATATTGGGCTGTTCAGAAAATAATGTTCAAATTCAGAATAAACATTTATTTCTGACTTAATGTACTTAAACAGTGTTTAAATTGGTCAAAATAGGAACCCTCTGTACATTTTGCCATCAAGTTATGCCTTTGCAATAAAACTGTAATGGTTTGAATGCCAAGAAATCTTTGAATGCAGTTTATACCTCCTCTTTGCAATGGATTGTCTCATGACTTAAAAAAATTGTCATGATCTTTGAAAAAGTAATAGTGAGTGAGAGATCAGAGGAATATGGTAGATGTAGCAAAGTCTTGTATCCCAAGTTGGTGGGCTTTTGCAGTGTCATCCTTGCAAAATGTGGTTGAGTATTGTCATGAAGCAGAATTGAACCTTGTTTAATATGCAAAATATTTTGAGATGTTTGAATATGTAAAGGACAAAAGAGCTTTTGTTTATTCACATTTTCTATACTTGTGTGTGTCTTTGTTTTTCTACAGTTAAATTAAAAATAATTATGAATTCTTTTATAAATCCAAGGCACATACACATACAGGTATATACATTCATTCCCTTTGTAGCCACAGACGATTAGTTTTAAGATCCATATAGGCACCAAAATCACATAGATAAAATGACATAATTACATAGACTATGTCAGATTTTATTATTCAAGTCAATATTGTTTGATATGAAGTTGGTCTTATTAACTAATGTTGGAAGCTTTTAAGGAAATTCTTATATTTAAGTGATAAATATATACTTTATGATTTTCAGCTTAGAATATTTTATTGGAATTATTTGCAATAATTTATTAACTTTGCTGAGATTTTACGAAGCACCTTGATGTTCGTTCATCAAATTGTATATAATTTTATATAAAATTAGAGTTTATGAGATTTACTTTTTATTTTTAAATGTAAAATGTTTGTGATGGTTAATCAGAAAGATACTACCAAAAAAGTAAAACAGGATATTAAAATATTATTGGGTGATGAGAGCACAATGGTGGAATTTGCAAACATTTGAACAGAAATCACAGAACAATAAAAAAAATTCTTGAGCAAAATAAGAATAGAAAAACAACTGGATTTAAAATGTGACAAAAAGAGATTTGAGAAAAAATAAAAGGATAATAAGCAATAAAAATGGATTGACTAGCAAGGACATATTTGCAAAAGAAGATTTTATGTATGTAAATAGAAAGCAAAAAAGCAGAATATAAAACTCACATGTTTATATATATATATATATCCATATATTTACCAATGTTGGTTGCTTAATATTGATTTTTATAGGAGAAATGAGATATATAAACTCTATATATCAGACTGTAATTGAATGAGAAAATTAGGGATAGTGGGTGAAAATAAAAACAAAACATGTTATAATTATACATTGAGTATTTTTTATTGTGAAAAGATTGCCTTGCATAACAAAATTGTACATAGTGTACAGACTACACATCCGCCTGTAAAACTTAAGTCATCTTCTCATTCAAAGTAAATGTTATGGAAGTACTTATGAGGAAAAAAAGTCATTGTAGAATCAATAACTGAGAAAAAGAATTCAAAAACATATATAAAAGGAAATTTCAAAATCTGTTTGTTATTCCTAAGAAGAAAAACTGGAGAAAAATCTGATATAAAAATTATGTGTGTCTGTTGTTTATTTAAAATAAATAAATTCTAATAAAATGTCCATTTTATTTCCTGATTCTAACAAAATATAGATAGTGTGCAACTGTGAATATATAAGGGGGATGTTTAAATTACATTGTAAATTTTATGCATTTACATAAGAAAATACATTTATAGATACACTCATATATGTACAAGCACAAACTCATACACACACATACATATATATATATATATATATATATATATATATATATATATATATATATATTAATAAATACGCATATACCTACGCTTGTTGTGAAACTCAAAGTTTCATGGTTTCCCAACTGTTCAGGCACAAATGGTAAATTAACCACCTGATACAGTTGTTTTTTTAAAAATACTGGGTAAAAAAACAACTGTTTTAAGTAGGTTATTTACCATTTGTGACTGACAAGTTGGGAAATCCTGAAACTATGAGATGCACAATAAGCGTAGGTATATGTGTATTTATTAATATACTTTGTGGCTCTGTTTAACTACAGTGAGCACTGTTTTGTTTACACCATAAATTAAATAAATACTTATTTGCTTACCTGTACATGCACACACACACAAACACACACACACATATATATATATATATATATATATAAAGAAATATAGTCTTTAGGAGTTCTATATTTATGCGATAAAGTGTTCAATATCAGCAATATTTGTGGCTTGACGATTGCATCTAGCATGAAACAGACTGTCGCCTCTAAGTGTTGACTTGAATGATCACTTTTATATTTATATATATATATATATATATATATATATATATATATAAAAGTGAACATAGAAGTCAACACTTAGAGGCGACAGTCTGTTTCATGCTAGATGCAATCGTCAGGCCTTTTATTCACTTATTTCAATTCACTTTTATATTTACACATGCTCTATCTCTGATAGTGTGCACTTTATCCCATAAATATAGCACATTTTAAGACTATATTTCTTCATATATATATATATATATATTTATATATAATGTACTCTCCCATTAGTCAACATATATATGTGTATGTATATATAAACAGTGTAGAAATCAGTAGCATATGGTAACTGGCAGTATCAGCCTTAAGCAATGAACAGAAATGGTGCATTTATCACTTAGGCAGTGAAACTAGTAGTCAGCATGTAATACTGATGTCATTACAACCTGTCTAAAGTTATTATACAAATCAAATAAACCTCAATAACTCAAAAAGTTTTCAACCAACATTTGTCAAACTTAAACTCATCCATTTCCACTCTTAGTAAAATAGGGAATTAAATTTTCTTCCATATTTAATGATTAATGTTTGAGATATCTTGAATTTACTAAAATGGACTGACTGAAATTATTATGTGGATTTAACTAATATTTGCTTAAAACCTCTGAAATCTAATAAAAACTATTTTTTCATTTGTCCATAATATATCTTGAAACATGGGTATAGAGAAAAGATCTAACAACTGCTGAAAAACAGAAAATAACAAAGTTATTGAGTGAGAAAATTGGAGATATTAAAGGAGCTTTGCAGAGATCATCAAACAAGAAAGAAAGCTGTTGAAAATATAAGTAAGTTGAGAATTTGCAAAGGAAAAGGCTTTAAGAACTTGCTTTCTTGAGATGAACGCAAACTAAAGCAAGTTATAGCAAAACAACCACTTTTGACCAGTGCCTAGATCTTTGAAAAGGCTGGAATTGAGAGAGTCAAGAAAAATAAAAGGTGTAGAATAATTTGTGAATTAGGATCTTTAAAAAAATCTCCTAGGCAATCTCAGTAAAGCAAATATTTTAAAGCATCAAAATTGAGCCAAGAAATATATGAAGATTGACTTTTCTAAAGTAATTTTCATGGACAAATCTTGAATGACATTTGATGGACCTGATGGATAGGCCAAAGGATAGATTTTATACAATTCAGATGTGCCTGGGGCTAAAATAAGGCAATAAGGAGGCGGTAGTCTTATGACATAGGCTGGAATTGTCGATCAAACCATTTTTTAACCATTCAAAGTTGAGGAAAGATTTAAACTGAATTCTGCTACCTATTGAGATATTGTGAACAAGATTTTCTTTGCATGGTACAAGTTCCAGTCTCGCAGTTTCAAAGTGAAGTGTGTATCTATGCACGGCAATGCTCCTTCTCAGATATCTAAGCCTAACCATGAATCCTTTGTGCATAAAAGATTTACAGGGGAAAAGATAACAGAATGGCCACCATCAAGTTCTGATCTGAATCCGATCAAAAATCCATGGTCAGTTGAAAAGATATGAAGGTGGAAAACAATATAACGTCAAAGTGGTCCTATGGGAAGAAATTAAAGCTACCATATCAGAAACTGAATCTGCTAAAGTAAAAAATAATTAACAAAGTTAATGAATAATAGCTTACTGGGTCACTATGATAAAATGTAAAGGATTCCAAAAAATTATGTTATTTCTTCTATTATTGGTGTTGATCAATTTTTGATGATTTTTTTTACCTTTTTATTGAAGTAAAATGTGATTATTTGGTTTTGCTTAATAACTTCAGATGGCAGGTTTTTTTAGAATATATCAAATAACTTCAATAACTTCAATAAAACATATTTATATTACCTAAAACTTTAACTCAGGCTTTGTTTAGACATCTGAATTGATTGTTTAAAATTTGTCAATTTTCTTTCTAAAAAAATTTGTATTATTGAAGTTTCTATGATTTGCTTAATAACTTAAGACAGGATGTGTGTTTGAACTCTGTATCTGCACATTCTCTATCCCCAATAATCAACACTCTTTCCCTATAATCATAGCAACGCAATGCATATATATATATATATATATATATATATATATATATATATATATATATATATATATATATATATTACTGCCAAAAGCAAAAATGATCTCAACATAGATATAGTCTATTTCATGCCATTCTGTATACAGCTATCATCAGTCTCTCAGTCTCCACCCAGATTATATACCAATGGATTGATTACCTGTACTATACATATATATATATATATATATATATATATATATATATATATATATATATATATATATATATATATATATATATATATATAGATATGTTGTGTATTTAGGCACCAATCCTTCTTTCATGCAAGTTTCATTAAATATGACAGACAGACAAGGTCCTTTGATTAGGTTTGTTATATAATTTCTCATGTGATATTATAATTTTTTTCTTTCCAGTAGATAAATTATATAAAAACTGTCCAAATGTTGTTTTTTTCAGAGCACATTTGGCTATACATTTAACCATTTTCAAGGTTGAATTATATTAACTGTTAACTAGAAATAGATTGTGGTATATATGTATTTATATAATGTTTCATTTTCAAAACATGGTCAAGAGAGTGTGTCCATGTTCATAGATAATATTATTGAGTGTTGTTTTTTGTTTTTATTAATAAGGCTTCCATTATTTTTAGCCTTTTTTACATGTAGATGATGCTATTATATGTGTGCTATCAATACGTATATTACAAATAGGGTCCACCTGTAAATGAGTATTTAAATGAGACCTAATTGAGATATGGTCCAAAAGATGAAGTGTAAGCCTTCTAGTTAAAGATGTAGCGTGGCCTATATAATTATTTATGAATTTTGATTGATCAGGAACACAATTCCTTAATGGACATTAAAATTCATGGATAATGTTTGTTTTATTTAATTTTATATAAATACATTACATAAATACATACATACAAACATCTATTTCTAGTTAACAGTTAATATAATTCAACCTTGACAATGACTAAATGTATAGCTGAAAGCACTTGCTAAAAAACAACATTTGGACAGTTTGTATATAGTTTACCTACTAAAAAAAATTATAGGATCACATTAGAAATTATATAAAAACTTAATGAAAGCACCTTGTCTGTCATATTAATGAAGCCTGCAAATACATATATATATATATATATATATATATATATATATATATATATATATATATATATATATATATATATATGTGTGTGTGTGTGTATTTGTGTGTGTAAATATATATATATATATATAGTGAGTATATATATATATGTCTAAAGTGGTGTGCAAAAGTAAGTGAACCCCTAAGATAATATTTAAAAATATTGTCTCTTTTTTCCAGATGATCAACAAATTTTAATTAAACTACCTTTTCATTAAGAAAAACCTTTATTAAATAAATTACAACCACTTTGAAATTTTTTTATCAAGGTGGAATAAAAATATTACTTAAAAATTAACATGTGCAAATGTAAGTAAACCCTTACATTTAATATTTGGTGACTGTTACTTTTGAGGTTACAATGTCAATCAGTCTTTTTCTTTTAATTTTTAAGAAGTTTCTGTCAGTAGCGGGTGCTGATTTTTGACCATTCTTCTTGGCAACACTTCCACAATTGCTTGATATTACATGGGTTTCTTGCATACACTGCCTTCTTTCACTTGAATCACAAATTTTCAATTGGGTTTACATAAGGAATTTGACCATGCCATTCCAAGACTTGAAATTCCTTTTTACAAACCCATTTTTTTTAGCTTTTTTTTTATGCTTGGTATCTTGCTGAATCCATTGTGCCATCAATGCATACAATTTTGCCTGTTCCAGCTGCAGTGAAGCACCCTGAAATAATAATACTTTCACTGCCATGTTTAATGGTTGGTATCAAATTCTTCTCTTCAAAAATTATAGTAGGATTTCAGAAGATATACAAACTATTATTCGTCCCAAAAAACTCTAGTTTGGTCTCATCAGATCATAAAACCTTTTGCCAGAATGTTTCTAGCTTATTAATATAAGCTTTGGCATATCTGAGGTGAACATGCTTGTTTTATTTTGTGAACAGTGGTTATTTTTAGGCATTCTGCCATGAAGATCAGCATTGTGCATATATCGTCGCAATCTAGATGTATGCACATTGATTACGACATTCGCCAGTGAGCATTGGAGAACCACAAAGGTTATAGCAGGATTTGCCTGGGTCTGCCAAACTAGATGTCTACTTGCTCTTGCTGTTATTTTTTAAGGACGGCCAATTCTTGATTGTGATGCTGTCATGCCAAAGGCATTCCATTAATAAATAATTTGTTGCACAGTGGAGATGTGCACTCCAAATCATTTTGATAGCTTTTTGTAGCCTTCTCCATCATTATAGGTTTCAATTATGTGATTTTTTAAAGCTTCAGGAAGTTGTTTCGATCTTTGCACATATATAATTTTTAAATTTAATCTCTAACTGCACACAATTTACCAAAAAATGAACATGTTATTTTGATATTTACATGTACACAAAAAATTATTTGCACTGGAAACGATGTAAAACAAAAATGCAGTTCATAAATGTAAGAGTTCACTTATTTTGCACATCTTAAATTTTAATAATTAGTTTTATTCCAGTTTCATAAAAATCTTTGAAAGTGGTTGTAATTTATTTAATAAAGGTTTTTCTTAATGGTTAAGATTTGTTGATTATCTGGAAAAAAGTGACAATTATTTCAAATGTTGTCTTAAGGCTTCACTCACTTTTGTATAACATTCTATACTCACTGTTCAGTAGCCAAACACTTTCAGCAACATGTTGGACCACTTTTGCCTTTAGAATGGTTTGAATTCTTTTCAGCATGACAATGTTATGGAAATGTAGATTCAAAATTCTGTTGTTTTGGTATTTTGCAATTCTTATAGATTGTTTGGCTACACATCCAAAATTTGAATCTCTCTTTCTACCACATCCAAAAAGTGCTCAATGGGATTGAGACCTGGTGACTGTAGATATCATTTTAGTATAAAAGTATCACTGCTGTGCTCACTCAGCCAATCTGCTATGATTTCTGATTTGTGATACAGTTTCCTGTCATGCTATAAGTGTCCATTTGCATATGGGTGCAATGTGGTCATAAATTGAGTCATATTTTCAGCCACAATAATTTGGTATGGTTGAGCATTTAAATAATCTTTTATTAGCACCAAGTGTCGCAATGTATTCCTCATACCATTACACCAGCAGCAGCAACCTGAACCACTGATACAAGGTAGAGTGAATCCATACTCTACACCAAATTCTGGCCCAATTATTTGAATGTCATAACAGAAATTGAGACACATTTGTGACCCTTAGTAAATTGTAGCATGTTGTTCTTTTCTGACAGGTTGGGTACTTAGCATGGATTTTGCTGCTGCAGCCCATCTACCTCACGGTTCAATGTATTGTGCATTCAGAGACACTCTTTTGTATGCATCCAATGTAAAGAGGTATTATTTCAGCTACAGTTGCCTTTTCTTCAGTCTGAACTAGTTTGGCCATTTTCCTTTCACTGCTTTCATCAACTATTGCTTTTGCCCACAAAATTGCTTCTCACTTGAATTTTTTTCTTTTACTGATCCTTTTTTGTAAATCCTAGAGATTGTGATGAGTAAAAAACCCAGTAGATCAACATGTTTTGAAATACATAGACCTATTTAGCTGGAGCAATTTTTCATTCCTTAAGTCACTTAAATCACTTTTCCTCAAACTAATGCATGAAATGAAATTAAGTAGTTTCCCATGAACAAACTTAAATGTTTATATCCATTAAATTGTTGTCATATCATTGGCTGATTAGATATTTACACAAAAGTGTATTTGTTAACATGTACTTAAATGACCAGTGAATATATATATATATATATATATATATATATATATATATATATATATGTATATATGCTCACTGGCCATTTAAGTATGTGTAAAATTATTCAGAGAGAATATATGTGTAAAAGGACAATATGAATAAAAACAAAAGGAAAACTTATCTTAGTAAACATGTTTCATCATCTGAGGGACTTTATCAAGCCAAATGCAAGGATTTCATTTTGAAACAAGAATTTATACACAAGAGCAAAATGTTACTTTTTCAAAATTTGTAAATTAAGAAATAATCACTATTTATATTATTTAGACTATTGTCACCATATTTATTATGTTTTGGCCGTTGTACGCTCTGGCCTTCTTCAGGTGGTTGGAATGTAGAACTGAACCCTTTATTTCACTCACTGGGGTAGACTGTTCTAGTTTCACGTGCCATGTTTAATGGATGTCAGTTATCAGTTATCTCCTGTTAATTCCCCTCTCCAAGTTCTCCACTGCCTTAACCGGCTATTGAACTCACACTCTTTGGGTCCTGTCACTGGATCTAACCAACACCTTTATCCACTGTACCATGTGTCCTTGAAACGTTGTAATAAATATAGTGACAAAGATGAGGACAATAGTCCAAATAATGTAGATAGTGTACATAATACCTCATCTCAGAAATATAGATAGATACTAAGAAATGCTCATGAATATTCATCAGGTTAAGTCAAAAGGTTTGGTAAGTTATGGAGGATACTAAGTAACCTAATTTAATGTCTCATAATGAAATTGAGTAAAAGATGAAATTTTTATGTAAATTAATATTTAAATTATTTAAGTTTGGGATTAATTTATGTGTTATATATTTTAAATAACATGAAGTTATGAATTTAACCATTTTCATTTAGTTTTTTAACATTTTTATAGTCCTGTATGTTGGTTTGGGAAAGAAGTAATTCTTTCAGGAATGGAGATATTTGAAAAAATGCAGGGCATAGATTGATATTTTGATAAGATTTGATAGTGGCACTTTCAAGAATATTCCATCTAAGTAAGTTACTTTCTTTTTAATAAGTGTGGCATTCTTTACTTTTGTGTTCATAGATACATCTTTTAAATTTCTGCAAGTTTCCCCAGTGTATTATGAGGAGCAGTTCTGGGAGTTTATTTTATATATACCTGCTTCAGAATTATTATTGCTATACAGTGGGAAAAATAAGTATTTCATCCCCTGCTGATTTACTGAGTTTGCCACCTTACAAAAATATTGAAAATATAATTATTTCACCCTATAGCAATACATAACTCAGTATATGATGAAGAAAGCCTTGTTGGCAAGCACAGCAGCCAGACATTTCCTGTAGTTGGTTACCAAGTTTTTACAGATCCTGGGGGGATTTTGGCCCACTCCTCCTTGCAGATCCTCTCCAAATCCTTATGGTTTGCAGGCTCTCATTGGGCAACTCAAAGCTTCAGATCCCTCCACAAATTCTCTAAAGGATTAAGGTCCAGAGACTGACTAGGCCACTCCATTAATTAATTCTTGAGCCACTCCTATATTGCCTTATCCGTTTGCTTTGAGTCATTGTCATGCTGGAACACCCATCCACGACCCATCTTCAGTGTTCTGGCTGAGGTGAGAAGGTTTTCACTCAAGATTTCCCTGTACTTGGCCCCATCCAACTTTCCCTCGACCTGGTGTAGTCGTACTGTCCCCTTAGCAAAGAAACAGCTCCAAAGCATAATGTTTCCACCACAATGCTTAGTGGTTGGGATGGTGTTCTTGGGATTCAAGTCAGCTTTTTTTCCTCCAAACATGGAGAGTCAAGTTGATGTCAAAAAGCTCACTTTTAGTTTCGTTTGACCACAGCATTTTTCTGAGTTTAGGTTCAAAATTAGAGCATTGGACCTTCATTCTGGTGATAAGTAAAAGCGTTATAGCACAGCTTTATAAAATATAAAATGTATAAAATTAAAAGGAATAATAAATTCCATAACCAACACCTGTATATCTTTAAAATAATCCAGAGAATAAAACAAATGTCAAACAAAATACAGAATGTTGCATGAAAAATTTTACAGCACAATGCTTTTGCCTTGCTTTCAGAAAATATTCTTTTCTCAAAGTTGAAGTCAGACGCACTGGAGCTGAGGGAAGAATCTATAAAAAATTGTCCAATAGGTAAGTAAACATTTATTTATACTTAATTAGTTATGTCAATTCACAAAACTAATATTAAAATTTAATTCAAATTGCATCACAAAAATATAACCAAGTATGGACAAATTTTCCAATGAAAATATATTTTGGTTTCAGAAGTAGCGAGCCACGAAAGAATAGATTAAAAAAATGACATTCATCAACTCTGAAGCGACACACTGGTCAAATTTGATTAACCCCTAAGAAAATAGAATTTGTGAACCTCCTCTTGCAGATGGACTTTCAAATAATGAACTGCAGGAGGTTCTAATGAATAAAATGACATTGGAGTGGCAGCATTTACATGTACATTCACAAGGTATGGAAAGAGCAGTTAAATTAAATACTGAAGCTTCACAAATTTTATAGGGACAAGAAGCAAGGCATACATGCATTTTTACTAAATTATCAAGTAAGACCATCATTTAGTTCAAAGGGAAATTATACTGAACAATTCAGCTATAGTATGATGTAATATATTATA
>OZ038489.1:124170068-124192568 GCA_964036315.1 Acanthosepion esculentum | reverse complement strand
CCTCCTCTTCGTACGAGTGCATACTTCTGAGGGATGGGAAATTCTTATGGGCGTCTTGCTTCCAGAATTCGCCATTCTCATCCGATTGCAAATACATCCGGTCTAGGAAAGAGATGCGATATAGACTCCTGTTTCATCCTGTTTTTATAAATCAGTGACAGCAAAAGGACAAAAATTAACAACTGCTTCAAGTACATTTAGTAAGGAAGACCAACTAATCCCTGAGTTTTGTAACGACCAACCCGCTTCAGCCCTTCCTAGATCTCAGACACTGTGATGGGACCGCGCACCCAGCCACTTCAATCGCCTCAAGGCGGGGAAAGTTGGCCAAATAGGCAATGAACTTGTAAACAACTCCGGAAAGTAGTCTCGAAAAGCCTCACATATGCCCACGTCTGTAGTCTCGGTCCGCTTGTTCGGCAATGTGATGCTATCGATATGTCAACAGGATGCATTTCGAGTTTCCTCTACACGCAATCCAGCGGCCATATTCGTTACATTGGAAGACATTCTTTTAACCTGGCCCTAACTACTAGAGCTTGATCCTTTGTGATAAGCAAGGAGGCCAGTTCAGCCCAAGCAAAGACTATGTCCCCACTATCACGGGATTTAATCGCCCGATCAACATGTTTTTGAGCTGCTAATCTTGCTAGATTGAGTCAGCGACTATCATTAGCAGCAAACGGCTTAAGTTTGGATTTTAAATTATCCCACCACATATTCTCAACCACAGCCGACATCAATTCCTGCTGTAGGGTTAGTAGCAGCTGGTCCCGGAAATCTTGCTACCAAAAATGATGCGTTCAATCTCCAGCCCTCCTAACCTTAGGCATATCTAAGTTTACATGAACCCAGACGAGCCTATAATCCGTGTAAACTATCAAATGAAAATTTAGACAACCTAAGAGCCCTAGGACCAGTCGCAGTAGCTAGAACGCACCACCGAAGCCGAGCTGCTCCTATTAATCTAAATCCACACTACCCCCCGAGGGTGCTCATTGTGATACTTATCGATAAATCATACCCACCGGTAAAATCCCGAAACTATTTCACATCTGGGTAGTTAGTACCCGATCTTTCTCCTATATGATGTAATACTGGGGGTCAAAGACAGCATTCCAATCGTCTGTTAAAACTACCGAACGAAGTGTCATCAAAAACGGTTCGATCTGCCGAAACATACCAGACCGCTCCACATGGTCTTTGGGCGCATAAACCCCAATGAAACGAAGAGCCTTATTTTTTATGGTAATAGCCAGCACGCAAAACCTGCCCACTGGATCTGCGAAGATTATAGCGCACACCGCTTTCACAGACTTGCTCACCAGCAGAATGTCTTCGTGGTCGCGAGTTGAAAACTGGATCTCCTGCAAAAAACATGCATACTCCCCGAGACGCTGGAGATCGCGAACAAGCCTCGCTCTTCGACCTTAGGCCCTGCGTATTCAAACTTGCTAACCAGAGAGCCATTATCAGACCAATTAGGGTTGGGAAACTGGCTTGAACATCTTCGAGGTAAGGACCCCAACAATCTCCCAAACTGACACTTGGGCATCTCATTCTTGATAGTACTGCCAATATGCAGGGATAAGTTAGTTTTAAATCCCTATAGAGGGAGGAATTAACTAAAACTGGAACTCTCGCTGTACAGAAGTGTTTCAGTTTGTTAATTTCGTCGTTTTCAATGATGGCATTTGGGGGTGAAGTTTTAAACGGTTTGATGGCCTCCTCGATCATTTCCCATGTCTGCCGCGCCCCGACCCAGTTCGAATGACTGTCAGAACTCGCTTTGCCTCTGGAAAATTCTGTGGAACTTCTACGTCTTTATCTGCACATTGACTTATGGACAGTAGATATCTTAACTCTTTAATCTGATTCCCATTGTTGCTGGCTCTTACAGCCTGGGCCGGGAAAATGCGGTAGGCATCTTCTCCTAAATTGTACGGAAGTTTGATGGTCTTCATCTTTTCCTTGGCTTCTGTTGAAGGGCATCGTTGTCTTTTGGAAGGTAGGGGCATTTCAGGGTGTTGGGGGGAAGGTTTGGGAGTAAGACATGGGGTGTGAAAGGAGCTTTTCTGGAAGGGGTTGGGATGACTATTGAGTGAGATTTTCTTGCAAGGGGATGAGTGTGTAGACGAAAGTTTTTGCGATTATTTCGCAACAGAGGAGAACAGGGTAGAGGTCGGAGAGTGTGCTGCCTTTTTTGGATGGCGAAAGTTTCAATTTCGCATCTAACATGGCTTTAGAAGCTTTACCATCTCCGTCTTCTCATATCGAGGGTAGTACTTCATCTATAGTTCTTGAAATGAGGTGGTGCTTTTTGAGACCGGGGCGTCACCCTTTATACTGATATATATATATATTGAAATATAACATGATGAATCAACTAAAAACTAGAATTATTTCTTTACGATCGAAATTTCGCAGAAAAATCAAAGAAAATACGTTGATATCTAAGTAATAAAAATAAAATATTGTGTTAAAAATGCTGAAAAGTTTGGCGTATTAGTACTATATATATCTATATAAATAAATGCTGATGTCGGTGTGTCACACTTTTTCAACTTTACTCCCAGGGGCCGTAGCCCAACATATCATACCATTTTGGAATTAGGCTGATTCCATGAGAAAATTAAAAAAATTGAAATTTGGGGTTCCCAAGTTTTCTGCTATTGTTTCCGGGAATTTTTTTTACGTGATTTTTGTGACGAATGTTTTGTACGATAATAATTTTTATAACTTGGAAATACATTTAGGCATAATCAAAATTAATTGCGAAATCCAGCGAAAGTCGCCCATGAAATAAAAATAATTGTTTGTACGGAAAGTAAGGACATACGTACATCAAATTGTCCTTAAATTAAGTGGCAACAGAAAAATTATTGTTGAACTTTTAAAAGGTAAGCTTAAGTATAAATGCAATGCTGAAATGCAGCGTTCAATTTTGAGTTCTTCTGTAGTTTATTGTTGCCTATTGCATATGGTAGCAGTATGCCTCGCAAAAAGAAATCTCCACCAACAGAGGACCAGATTGTAATCAAAAGAGCCAAGGCTGCAGCGTGGAAAAAAGTCTCATGTAAATAAAAACACTGATCAAACGGCAAGGAGAGCTTCCAATGCTGAGAATATGCAAAGTCTTAGGAACTCTCAAACATCTGCACAAGCCGAAGGCTCAATCAAGAGCTAGCGTAACTGCCGCCTGATAGGGAAGGTTTTAAGCTAATATATATATATATATATATATATATATATATATATATATATATATATATATATATATATAATAAAATAATAGCCATTGAATATCAGTCCATCATAAAATTAGCAGTTATTAAATAATGGTGAGAGAGAGAGAGAAAGAGATGGGGGAAGAGAGAGAGAGAGAGAGATAGAGAAAGAGAGAGATAATCAGACGTAGATATATAGAAATGAGCAGATTGTGCTAGTTAGATAAAAGTTAGTACAAATCTTGGATAATTACTCTCACTAAAAATGGGCAATATTTTAAAAAATACCCCAAGAGTGTATCCAATTCATGGAGAAGTCAAGGGTCTTAAAAAAAAACAGTCTTCCAGTAAAGGAAAAAAAAATCTTGAAAATTAGCTTCATTTGTTAAGTTCCATAATCACCTGCTGCACTCGTAACAGATAACATTTCAGTTAAAAAGCGATGACAAAAAGAAAAAAAGAAGTAAAAAGAAAAAAGAAGTAAAGAGAAAAAAGAAAACGTGATTTGAAGGCGATGGTGGAGGTGTCTGTAAAGAGTAAGATATCGTTTCTCTCTCTTTTTTGCCAACCTACTTCGTCATATAAGAAAAAAAATCTGTAAGGGAGTGACATTGACTGAGCCACTTTGGTGGGTGCGGTAATCAAGTTATCATCGCAGGTAGTAGTATTTGCTTTATTTAAAGGTGATCGGTCTTTGGTTATCACCGGAGCATAAAACACCCTGAGCCAGGTTTAGGGGACAAGCTTGATACGGCGTATAACCAAGAAATTCTCTTTTCTTTGTCAAACTGTAATTCGTGAAAAAGATGTGAAATTAAAATTTTGAGCGTTTGTGTCTGTGTATATTTGAATTTGTATTAATGTGTTAAGATAAGCGATTGGTGATGGTCACAAAAGCCGGCCGCTGATGACGGGTGTCAAAAAGATGGAGAGTGGGGAAGATGTTGAAGAAAGTGTTTTATCTTTGGTAGAGACATTATCAAGGTGGGCGGAGGCCCCATCAAGAGAATAAAAAAAATACTGGTGAGAGAGAAAGAGAGAAACAAGTTTGTATTTAGCGTTCAGTAACTGATATACAGGCTTTCAAGAAATGTGGAAACGGAGAGCAACGATTTTGACCAGAATTTTTTTTCTTTTACTTTTTATTCTACTTATTTTAGTTTTTATTTGTTTTTCGTTGTTTTATGCGACATAATTTGTTTCTAAGAGCAGTTCATTTGAATAAATAAGAATTTGTTGCAGTATTTTAAACAACTTTTTCAAAACGAGATAAAAGTATAAACATAACGTAAAATTGTTATTCACTCTAATTCTAACTGCTCTAGTCAATTTTAGTCTTTCTTTCAAACACAAAAAACAACCAGAAGATTAAACGTAATTATCTGTATTTTTAACAACGAAAAAGGCGAAGCTGTTTCGTTAAATCCTTTGAAATAAATTCCCCATATAGCAGTGGAGGCTGGATAATATCATCACAAATGAAGAAAAAATATGAAGCGAAAGGGATATGTTTATATTAGCAAACGTTGAGAGTCCATAGACAAAGTATACGACGAATGAAGAGGTTGTAAGAAGAGTAAGAAGAAGAAGAAAGATTTTCCAGTGACCCGAAGGCGATGAAGAGGTCTGCCAAGGAGGTATCTATACCACCAAAAATATTTTTCAACAAAACAATACAGAAAGAAAGCAAATATACGACAGTTCCATAAAATAGGAAGTGTATGCCTTTTGTTAACAAGAGATTCCGACTCCAAAAGTCTACGTTTATGAACAAAGAAAAGTACTATTATATGACCGGCTGGAAAGGAGCGCTCCCTGCTATGGAATATGCACCCACTCATAAGTCGAAGGAAAAGAGTTTATTTTTAAAAACATGGGTTTATAAAGACGTCCGTCATCAGGTGATGTTACTAAATTGTTGCTACTATATATCTTCTCTACAGCCAATCGTCCGTGTCATGGCCTAAACTCACTTTAGTTACAACTGAAGTTTTTTAATATTTGCAGAACAAAGGTTTGGAGAAATTAACAGTTATGTTTCAAAGGCAACAGAAGAAAAAAGAAAGCGGTGTCATATCCTTGAAAACAGTAACAGACAGGAAGCTGCATTCTATTGTCCATGTTGCGAAGGGACACAGAATATAAATATTCATTTTCCCTCACTGGCAGCACAACACTGAGTTTTATGCACAACACAATCAAGTGCTGGTTGAAAACTGTATATTAATATTTAAATTACGCAACGGCCAGTTTGTGCAACAGATGAGGAAAAATGTATATTTATTATTAATATAAATCATTGCTCTTTTATTATACATCGAGCACTATCTTATTAGTACCAGCACTGAAGGTAAAATATTTTATATTCATCTATCTATCTATCTATCTATCTATCTATCTATCTATCTATCTATCTATCTGTATGTATGTATGTATATATGTATATATATTTAATTGAAAGAGATAGATGAGAGTAGAGCAAGAAAATGTGTAATTGTGTATAAACAATGGTTTTATGCATTTTTAAAAGTCCATTCTTTAAATCTTTAACAAGAGAGGATCACAACACGGCAAAATTTGAATTTCACTATTCATCACTTTCAAACAATCAAAAAATAATTCTTCTTACTCAACAGCACATCAAAACACATAAAGAATATGGAAGAAGCTGTACTGCAAAAGAATAACTTACAAAATCGTTCGTAAAATTTACAAATTTCTTTTGTTAACGTTTAGAGTTTCTGATTTTATTTTGGCTTTGCATTACCACTAAAATAAAAACAAAAACAAACAAATGACCGTTTCTTCTTCTTCTTCTTCAGATGAGGCACCTGAAGAAAAGAAGAGATGTTGCAAAATGTTGAGGGCATACCAAATATGAACAAAAAGTATGAGTTCATTTTTCCGAAAAACTATCTAAGTGAAGAAAAATGATACTAACTATTCCTTAGCGCACCATTTATAATTTGTATAAAACGCTATTACTATTAAAAATGTCATTTTAAAGACATTGAATTAAAATAATCCAATTTTTGTCTGTGGGTGTATTAACGTAATGCATAAAAAATAGCACATCAAATTAATTTGTTTTTTGCTCCATTGCAATTTGCTTCTTGGTGTGCAGCCTGCTTTTACGCTCACCCCAATAAAATCGTAGCCTAACCCATAAAAATTGCGCATCATGATGAATTATTTGTTAAGTCAACACCGTCAAAATGATCTAACGTGAATAATAAAGTAATTTCCAATCCACTTTGCATCTTAGTGCGGGGTCTGCTCTAACACTCACCCTGAATGATCCGATTTCAAAAGGGAGATAAATTCAAGTATACATGTTATTTATAAAATAGTTCATCTTCTATTTATTTGGAAATACTTAAGAGATTTAGTATTGAGCTTAATGGACATTGATGGCGGCTTTTAAATGATTGATTATAAAAAATAATAATTTTAAATATGATGCTGTTTTGAATGAATTTGTGTGGAGTTATTTGAAACGAATCAGGAGATACGCAATCAGGACAATGAATAACAAAAATGGGTGGAGTTCATTTCTTTGCCTGATGTGACACATCTGTCCATACATGTACAAAAAAATCCAACGGTAACATTCGCGAAAATGTTTTCGATCGGATTTCTTATTTGGTGTGTTAGTGTTCACCACTTCCACAAGCAATTCATGCCAGAAATAACAAAATCTCTATGGGCAAAATGTACACAGAGAACGTCACATAGCACTTTTGTGTACATTATATTAGAAAAATGTCAGGCGCCACGACGTAGGATAATTGTTAAGAAGCCAATTCGTCGTTTACTGTAATCATATAGATTCGTACTAGGTGCTCCCTCGCTTAGGGCCCTGTTAGCCTGAGTTCAATACATGAAGAGTACTTATCTTGGTGCAATATCAGGTTTGCCTGCCAAAACATTAACTTTCATTGTTAATTTGATTGTGACAGACAAAACGAAGCTTACTTAACCCTAGAACACTAACCATCAATTAAAGTTACACCACTACTAACCATGGGCATATCATACCCGATTTTGAAAATATCAACAACAAAAAAATTAAATATAAATCTTTATTTGAAATATTTTACATGCAAGCACTTCAAACTTTGTACTTTGAGTTAAAATTAATAGGAACTGAAAAACATATTATTTAGGTAAGAAAATCAGGTACTGAAAATTGTAATTAAAAATAGGTAAATTTGTGCTGGGTACTATATACCCATGGTTAATATTCTAGGGTTAATATCTGTCTATTACTTACATATGATCAGTTAAGCGAAAATATAAACGTATGTATATATATATATATATATATATATATATATATATATATATATATATATATATATATATAGAGAGAGAGAGAGAGAGAGAGAGAGAGAGAGAGAGAGACGGAGTGAAAGAGAGAACGATGGTTGCGGAGAATAATATAATAGGGTACATAAAGTTGAATAATGAAAGCTTGTCCTACATTCCAATAATAATTTTACAAATTCGGTCCTCATTGAACAAGGTTACAGAAATACAAGCCCATTTCGTATGCTAATCTCTTGTATAGTACGTTACAATTTCACTGAACGCTTTTTTACTCGAGCCTTGTGCCAATCTTAGCTAAATTGAGTAAATAGTTAAAATCGCAAAAATATATGGTAATTAATAGCACACATCGAAGTGCAAATCTCCTATTTTGCTTCTTTTATGTGCTGTGTCTTTTCACGGCTCTCCACAATTTCTTGTGACCTGCAGCTGTTTTGTCTCCTTATTCCCGCTTTGCCTTCCATTCCCACAAATTCGTTATCTCGCTTAATCACCGTTTCCCTCTGCCCCTCTTGACTTCAATCTGTCCCATGAGTGTCAAATGTTTCCAAGCCCTATTTTCTCATTATGTACCCCAGAAAATTCAACTGTCTCTTTCTCTTTCGTAAGCGGGTGTCCTCTTAGTTCCTATCTTTCTCAGTTGCTAGTTTACTTAAAACTTCCTTCTTGCCCACATGTTATGCCCATAGTATTCATAACATTCATCAGTATGTCGCCTCGAGTCTCTTCTGTGTCCAGCATTCACTGACATATAAGAAATTAGATATGATATGGCTGCTGTGCGCTTTTCTTGGATTCTAACGAAAGTTTCTGATCTCATAATGAAAATACATTGCTTAGATTCTTTAAAATGTCTTTAGCTATTCTAATACGCCTTTGAATTTCTGCCATATTTTTCATCGTCTGCTACTACGCTACCTAGATAGTTAAATTTATGTGCCTCTTTGATTCTGTTGATCCCAGTTGGTAGCTCACACCTTGGGCTGTCTACCGTGATGACGAACATACATTATGTTTTCTTACAGTTAATAGTTTTTTTTCCTCGTTTCTCATTGTTTGCTTCTTTAAGAGTTCTTTCAGTTTTTCATTTGAGTCTGTCATCAACCCAATATCGTTTGTGTATTTTATATTGTTAAGATTATATCCGCTTATTATAAATCTTGGTCGGTTGGTTGGTTGTGTTCTCTTAAGATCATCTTGCTGTGCAGGTTCAACAGATCCGGTGTGAAAACATATCCTTGCCTTACGCCTCTTTCTATCTGTGAGTATTCACTGAGCTAGTTTCCTGTTCCCATGCAGGCAATTTATTCCTAGTAAATGTTACAGATTAATCTAATATTTTCCCAATATAAATCAAGGTCTCCTAGCAGTTCAAGTAGGTATATTTGTCTTGCTTAAATGATTTTGTGTAATCTATGAAATAGGGGTATATGTCATTCTATATTTCTGTTGTTCGTTTTGATAGGATTTTGATTTGATCATAAACTCAAAGTCAAATTTGTCGAACCCTGTTTCCGGCCTGATTGTAAATGAATGCAGACTCTCTCAGACAAAGTGTTTCTCATTGAACTATTCATCATTTGGTCGTTTCCATATGTTTGCTTAAGATAATATATATTGTATTATTCTTTAGTATTGTCTGCTGTCTATTTTTCATTCGTTCAAAAATTTCATCTGTCATGCATTTTTTTGTCTCTCTTTTCTTGGGATGATTTCGTTTGACGATGTTCCTAGCCTTTCCCTTAAGATATTCCAATGAGTTACCGACCTCTTCTAAATTCGTATATATCTGTTTCCAAATTGAGCTGTTTTAGTCTGTTAAGGTGTTGCTTTGGATTTCTTTAATTTCCATTATTTTAATCATATGATTAGGAGTTGCTCGCTCCACCATTCAGCGCTTGGATAAGTTTTAGAGTGCAGAACGTTATTTTTGAATCTTTTACTAATTGTTGGGTAGTCTATTTGGCTTTTTCATGTTCACAAGCAACTTGGCTGTTCATGAAACCAGATGTTGGTTATTATTTGGGTATTCTTTGTGCACCCTTGTCCCTATGTTCCTCTGCGTTTTCTGCATGATGCAAGACCATATTTTCTGACTAGCTTACTAGATTCTTCATTCTTTTACGTTTAGGCACCTCTTGATGATGAACATTTTTGAGATTTTCTATTGTTTTTCACATTGTCTAGTGTATTGTAGAACCTATCTAATAGAGGTTTAAAAAACATTGAATACATAAATATATATACAAACAACTTTATAAACTTGTTTTAATAAGTAAATACTTTAGGAAAGATGCAAAACTCTACAAAGTTGTCCTGCTGACGAGCAATATATTTCCTACTGAATAGTTGAACTGGAACAACATCTTTACAAAATTGAATAATACACAAATAAGAAAGACATACTCTGTATAACATCATTCGCTGAACAGGTTAAGCAATCGATGATTGAAGACTGGTGTTCTGTCCACAGGTTAGTGAATATAACATAAGAGGTAAAAGAACAAGGTCTGTAGGAAAGTATAAAGTAAAATACAGTATATTTATTTATGTGACAATTACAATCCTAACCTACTGGACATCATCTTAAACATATTTACTTTTACTCGGTACTTTACTATCCGAACTATGACAAGGAGAACGGACCAGAACGACTTAATAAATCATTATTAAAGACATGGTATCCGTAAAGTCTGTTTTCGTAGGGATGATAGATTCTGTCAACATATTACATGTATGTCTTGTATGACTTACAATGAACAGCAGCCTCTTCACAAACATTTCCTGTCAAATTCTGGTAAATAGTATATTATATTATGCTTATCCTTCGAAATATGAATCAAAGAGTTTGTGTTCACTTTGTTGTAGAATCCATCACTCTAAGCAATGTTTGATATATATATATATATATATATATATATATATATATATATATATATATATATATATAGTCATCGACATAGAAGCCTTTTCGATGTATCATAGCTCATCAGTGTGACCAGACATCCGATTGCTTCAAGACGGGATTGTAACCCGACCGATTTGTCATCAGTCAGAGATCCTACCCGTACGCTATCGGCACAGCAGAGATAGAGTAATTTCAATGTATTATATACAAATGTATACAAATGTCAGTAGCCAGAGGGCTCAATACATTAATGAAGAGTGTTGTGTTAATTAACCTTTTCTCTATAGTGCTCGATTGAATAACGATATATATATATATATATATATATATATATATATATATATATATATATATATATATATCGTTATTATATATATATATATGAAGAAATATAGTCTTAAAATGTGCTATATTTATGGGATAAAGTGCTCAATATCAGAGATAGAGCGTGTGTAAATATAAAAGTGAACATAGAAGTCAACACGTAGAGGCGACAGTCCTTTTCATGCTAGATGCAATCGTCAGGCCACGAGTGCTGTTATTTTTCTCGGCTATTTATATATACGGGTCAGTGGGGCATTGTGGGTAGTCTGTTTTGGCGGTTATTTTACCGGAAGTCGTTTATTTGTTTATTTATTTATTTAATTGGGTTAAATTAGTTTGCTTGTTTTTATTTATTTTTATTTTACTTTTTATTTTATATATTTATTTATTTTTAATTTTTATTTTGATCGGTATTTTTATTAACGTAGTAAAAATTTGTTTATATAGCTTATTTAATAGTTTTGTTTGGGAAGATAATTAAAGCTATTTGTTCAATTTTAGGGTTGATTGTTGTAGTTTGTTCTAACTATTATTTTGGCGGGAACAGTTTTTAATTTGTTTATTACTTCATGTATTTATTTGGATTGATTATCTTTATTTGTTTTTTCTAACGACTAGTTTATCGGTATCGGTTGTTAGTTTATTTATATATTTGGATGTATTTAGATCAATTTGTCGCCTCTAAGTGTTAAATTCTATGTTCACTTTTATATTTCTCTCTCTCTCTATATATATATATTGCATTTTTTTTTATACAGAAAAGGGTAATTTGAAAAGAGTAGCCGCTGCTATTAACGCCCCACTCTTCATTAATGTATTGAGTCCTCTCTGAGCTCTCTCTCTCTCTCTCTCTTTCTATATATATATGTATGTGTGTGTGTGTGTGTGTGTGTGTGTGTGTGTGTGTGATATAAACAGTGTGGGCATGGAAATCAGCACTGGTCAGTTACTATGCAGTATCTGGCATCACGGCTTCAGCTACTTTCTCATTGCCATAATGTAGCTTATTTTCTTTTATATAAATACTTTCATGGTAATTGCTCTGATGAATTTTCCTCTGTGGTACCAAGACTTTATCAGTTTAACTGCAGTACTAGGATAGCAGCAAAAGGTTTCATCATTTTACAGTTGAAATGGCTGCGTGCATAAAACCGTAAGTTCTATGCTAACAGTTTCTTCTATTGCAGTTTGCACTTGTGAAACACTCTTCTGGCTTCTTGCTTCACAGTCAACTTTGATCTTCAAAAATTTAAATGCAATGTCAATCGTTATCTTCTGTTATAATCCTTGTTCTTTTATTGTCCTCTCTCCTTAATATTATTTTTCTCATATTCTCTAACAATCGGTGACCCCTGTGTCTTAGTGGCTTTATTGCCTTGCTTATCATGAAATTATTAAAAAAAACGTCCAGCGTTCATAACTATCTACAAATGTTCTATCCTTGATAATGTGAACTCTTACACATGAATATAACAAATTATACACACACACACACACACACACACACACACACACACACACACACACACACGTGTGTGTGTCTGTATGTGTGTGTAACTGTGTCAATAAATCCATAGCCTAATTTTGAAAAAAATATTTGTTTATTTTTCAAAATATTCTATTTCATTTTGAATGCATTAATTTTGAATATTGACCACATAGATTGAGCATTATACAGTGAAAATTTCAAATTAAAATCTAGTTAAGATCTACCTGTCAAGCTACAGACTTATTGATACACTATCATATAAGTATCTTTGTTGGTATGCCACAATGTTTGATAGAGATGAAAGAACCCTGAAGAAAACCATTCTCCCAGACCTAACTTAGCACTCAGCCTGTAATAAGAGTAAAAATCTGTTACATTCTATTGTCAGCTTTGATAGATGGCTAGCCAAATGTGGAGAAGAATTCTTTTTAATTTAGCAAGAAGATTTATTTTCTTATATTCTATAAATTTCTGATGATTTATTATCATTCCCAAAATTGTTCTAATGACTGATACTACATTTGAGCTGATCCATCCTTCAGTCTTCTCCGGTGTTTATCTGGACGGAAATAGTAGGAGGCTTCCTTTTTTTCCAGTAAAAGATCACCAACACTTGTGAATTACTATTATTTTGCTAGCAATATTCCAAAATCTCTTGAAATTGATTATTCCCTTGGCAAAATGAGCTGATTTAAATTTTCTAAGTTGAGAGAAACACAAAACCGAAACAATGCAGTAACTAAAAAAAATGACCAGTTTATGACGATTTAAGGCTCAAAAGCGATAATTAATTGAAGTCTGATCCTTGAGACAATCCATTTCTGCTAGAGATCAATGATGCACTGATGTCTGCAGTTATAACCAAGAGAATTGAGTTTTTTCTAAGTGACCTACTATAAAATATGATTTTGTGTTGTGTATAGTACCAAGTGGGTAGATGGATTTTACCACACTAAAACTGGACCACAAGTCACATTCTATCATTGTTGCGATGCAAGTAAATTTCAAACAAACTCTCTAACACTGGCTTGCAATACTAATTTGAACTATTGTTCAGTAATTTCAAGCAACAGAACATCTGTCTGTATGTTGACATGTTAATACTTTTGTATATACAATCATATGCATGTTATTGTACTTTTGTATGAAGTGAAGATTTCTACTGAAAATGTATTTTAAAAGTTTCTTCATAAAAGTAAACATTTCAACCTGGTTACATGCCAACAAGGAAGAATAAAAATAGGCTGATACAAATGGACATCCTTGTCAATTGAGCTCACTCTTTTCTTTTCCCCCTAACCCTCATTGTATTTCATTGTTCTTTTACAACTTGTCCTAATTCAGTCAGTGTATCTCTCAAATTAGTTTATATAAAAGAGGAGAACGAGAAAAAATATTCTAAAAGAAGTAAAAGAACTTATAAAGAAAGAAAATGTTAAAAAGAAAGAGAGATTGAGTAAAAATAGAAGGAAAATGGAAGATAACGAAAATCATTTCAAGAAAGAAATGAAGAAATCTGGATATGAAATTAGAAAAGAAAAAGAATAAAGGAAGGAAAATGTTATTAAGTAAGAAAAAGAAAAGAATATGATTCACAAACCTAGAGAATTTAAGAAAGAGATAAAGAAAGAAAGAATATTTAGGAAAAGTAAAAGGAAAACTTTTTATGAAAGAGGAAAATAAAAAATAGGAAATGAAAGAAGAGAGGAAAAGATGAAAGAAAGAAGAATGATGAAAAAAGAAAAAGAAGAAAAAAGCTGAGAGGGGAGGGTATATAAAAAAAGATGAAAGAAGAGCAAGAAGAGAAAGAGAAGATGACAAAAGAGAGAGGAAGGTGAAAGAAAAAGTAGGAAGAAAGAAAAGAAAACGATGAAAGAAAGAATGAAAGATAAAAAGAATGGTAAAGTTAACAAAAGATAAGAAGGAAAAAAGTATCAAAATACATAAAAAGAATTAAAGTAAATGAAACATTCATGGGTAGCAATAAAAGATGTGATTATCTCTAAATATGTAACAGGAAAGAGAGAGAGGAAGTGAAAGAGAGAAAGAATGAATGAGAGACAGTGAGTGTGTCATAGAAAGAGGATGAACATGAAAGCAAGTGAGGGAGTGACAAGGAAAGAGAATGAGGGGGTGAAAGTGAGAAATATGGGGAAGAAAGAAAATAAACAAGAAGGAAAAGAAGGTATTTTTTAATTCACAAAAGAGGAACACACATCTTGCTTGTACGCATATGATTTTAGCTGGCTGAAAAGCAGTTCATTGTAATGAAAGCAAGAGACAAATCGTAATTTTCTTTTGGTTACACTTACTTTTATTTGCATTAATCTTTTTTCTATTTTCCTTTCTTCTACAAGTTTTTCTCCTTTCCTTTTTGCCATTTCATTCTTTCTATTTACTCAAGAAAAGACACTTATTCAATGTTTGGTTGCCACTGTCAAAGACTGCAGAACTCACACATAACATCTCTATAACAGTACAATACACTAAAAAAAAAAGAACACGTGAAGTGGTCTACTTACGTTTTATTTATCTATTTATATTGTACCAGCAAGATTATCTGGTATTGCCTGACATTGCCTGCTCATTTTAAATCATTTTGGCTAGTTTTCAGTTAACATATTGAAGAATTATTTTCTAATAAAGTATGAAAATGCTCATGATAGCAGTGGAAAAGAAAAAATTGAAAAGATTTTTGCATAAAATATTGATATCTGTGAAATAACAATACATTTATTTTGTAAAGAATATTTCAAAATAAAAATATGTAAAAGAAGAGACTAGTATTTATTGACATCAGTCTGCATCTACACGATTATGATAAAGTTGTATATTGAACTGAACATTCTTCAAATTAGAGCATCTTAATGTTATTGCCATAACTTGTTATGATGCGCCATGCAGTTTTTTCGATCTTGTGGCTTATGTAAATTAAATGACTGACTCAATGAACAGGGTTTTTATGAACCTGTTGATCATTTTCATTTAAAGAATGTCTTCAATTGTGATCTTTACTGCAAACTTTACATAAGAGCTGTTGAACAGTTATCAACCCAACCAAGAAAGAACTGAAAAAATTTTATCTGGTCATTTGTTTAGATTTTTCAAAGTAGGTTTTCAGCATCTTCATTTACTTATTTAATCTATTACCAGGTGTCATGAATGCATAAATATATACACTCTAAAAGCAAACAGGGTTTTGATTCCTAAAAGTTGCTTCAAGTATAAGAAACCTTTCAGCTCTCATTCCTGTAATCAGACATCTGAGCTCCAATTGCTACATTTGTAGTTGATTGGGGATCATCAAATCAATGAACATAACATTCCATTTAGTCTGATTAACTAAATGATTTGCTCTTTGAAATAATTTTATTTGAAATTCAATTTGTTTTTGTGAACCAATCAAATTTCTCAAACAATATTTGCTTGATTTGCTGATTGATTTATTTAGTGCAGACTTAATTTGATTTGTTGTCTTAATCAAGGTCTTTTCTGGAAAACAGAATTTCTTATTTTTTACTTTAAACTTCTTCCCAAAATCATTGTATAAATTTGTGTTAGAAATTCATGTATGTTCTTTTCTTTATTTTAAAGACCATGAATGAATTTATTTTAATCTTGAGAAAGAACAATTTCATGAAACAATTTTTTCTTATAAAATCTTATTTTTTTATTGCAAGGTGATCAAATGGTTACATTGATGAAACTGTAATTTACATTGAGCCTTATATGAGTATGTGAAGCACATGTATTCTCCTATACATATGCACCCCCACCATATATATATATATATATATATATATATATATATATATATATATATATATATATATGTATATATATATATGTATATATATGTATATATATATATGTATATATATATATATATATATATATATATATTTATATATATATATATATATATATATGTATATATATAATTATATGTATATATATATATTTATATATATATATGTATATGTGTGTGTGTGTGTGTGTGTGTGTGTGTGCACATGGGGCATTAGTTAAAAATGTCTTTTCATTTTAATAATGCTAAATTCGATAGCAAAATGATACTAAAATGAATACAAATAATTCTGGATTTCAAATCTAATTCTCAACATAATCTCCTTTCCTTTCAGTTTGATTGGTTCTGAGCCACTTTCTCAGCTGTTTAGATTCTTTTGCTATCAATCATACAATAGTGAACCCAAGTTTCATCACCTGTGCCTCAATTCTGCTTAGGAAGAGGCACCCCTGGGCGTTCTGAACGTCCAGTGACTATTGGACAGCCACTATTTTCTGCTCTTTTCTAGAGCTTGTCATCATTCTGTAAGCTCACATTATGCTGCCAGGACTCTTCTCTGAATGGAAGGTATTGTCATGCTTCATATGAAGGGCTGCAGAGAGCTTTGCAATAATGACTTTGCTTTCAACTGTAATGAGAGCATTAGCCTGTTTAGTCTTATCCTCTTTCAATCAGAAGCTGGCCTACATGTGCCAATGCAGTCTGTCACTAATGTTAGTTTTTTCATTCTCTCTATGATTACCACTAACTTTACTAATCCATCTTTTTACTGTGATTTCATAAATACTGCATTTCGATTAACATTTAATAACATTCTCTAAATATTTGCATTATTTTCTATGACAGATCTTTGCTTCCTCCATATTTTCCAGATAATCAGCTATTTTGAAAGAGGATTATGGGTATAAAAGAGAAATGATAACAAATTTTTCTCCTAGTCTTTGAGACACTTTATGGCTTATAAGCCTGAAGAATTCTGACTAATATTTTTAGAATTAAATTAGAATAGGTACCACTTTTTAACCCCCCCCCATATATATATATATATATATATATATATATATATATGTATAATTTTTTTAATTGAATTCACCCCATGTAAAGCAGTAAAGCCACCGAGACAGAAGGGGTTACTGGGTGTGAGTGAATTAGAAGACAGAAGCATTATTAAGGAGCAAGAACAATAGAAGAGTAATCAGGAAGACAGTAAATAACAATTGACTAGATTTTTGAAGCTCAAATTTGTCTTTAAAGCAGGAAGCTGGAAGATAGTTCCATAAGTGAGAAGTGTTAGAAAAGAAACTGTTAGCAAAGAACTTAGTTACATCTTAGCCAGTTAAACTGTAAGCCAATGGGACCCTGTTACTAATCTAGTACTGTGCTTAAATTCATAAAGTCTAAGAACTCGTGCAAACAATTAACATGAAAGTATTTATAGAAAAGGCACAGGGAAGAAATTTTATGGCAGTGGGAATGAGACTGAAGCTGAGATGCCAGGTCAGGACAAATAATATTGCTGATACTTTTTGGCTTTTATCAAGAATCTTTATAAAGCAGGAACACTGAAGCATATGTAGCAGCAATATTGAAAGCATGGATGAATGGTAGACTTATAGATATGTAAGATAGATTCAAGAGAGAAAGAATTGTCTAGCATGACATAGTGAATCAACTTTCTTGGAAGCAGACTTGATTCAGTATAGTGTCTTTCCAAATCATGTTAGTGGAGAATGTTAGCCGGAGAAGCCAAAATGCAATACTCTCCTGGCGGATAGCATCAACCATGTTGATGGAAAGCAGAAAGGATTCTCACAGAGGATTAATAGAGAGCAGTTTTGTTTTAAATCCTTTAAAATTACCAAGTCATTCTTTGTCCCAGTTAACAACGAACTATGTCTTTTTTGAGATTAGCTGCCATTTTGATATTATTGACCTGATCAGACTTACTATCAAGACAATAGTAAATGGTTGTCATCAGCATAGATATCAAGTTGAGAGCTGATGCCATCAGGAAGGTCATTGATGAAAATTAAGAACAAGATGATAGCAGAAACCAAGGAAGGGGTCATATGCATATCACTTAACAGAGACTCAGTTCTCAGTGGAAAGTCTGGCAAGGATTCTCCAGATGAGTCAAAAGAGTTTAAAGAGAATTTACAAGCAAAACATTCTGCTTTATCAGCCCAAGATGTTAGCACTTTAAATTGAGTGAAAAGAAGAGAAATAGGTAACTTACACTTATTTAATGCACTATTACAGAGCTGCCAATAGTCATGAGAGCCAAAGTTGTTAGATGCAACATGGTTCTTAAATCTGTCATCAAACAAAGACTTAGCTGCTTCAAGGATATGTTTCCATTTATTACATGCAGCCATGAATAGGTATCTGTTGTGAATGGAATGGTTATACCAGTATAGCCTGAAGAAGTAATTTCTGTGGGCTATAGCAGCTGAATAGAGCAGTGTGAACCATGGAGAAGACTGAGGTTTCACCTGGTATTTCCAAGAAGGAACAAAAGCATCTATGCCAGCTTTGACCCAAGAAGAAACTTCACTGGCATAATTCTCAATCAGAAGATTAAGATTATTGATCCAAAGAGCATCTCAAAGAAAGTCATGAAGTGAATGCCAGTCAGCATGCTGATAATAGAAGGAGATCTTGTGAATAGGAGGTTCCTGTCTGATAGAAGTCAGGAACGATATATTAATAGATATTATAGCATGATCCGAGTTGCCAAGAAGACGGTGTTGCAAAGCTTGATAAGAGCTAGGAGACGAAATAAGGAACAAATCAAGTAAGGAAGAATGTTGACAAGATTTATTAGGGAAATTCATGATTTGAGTCAGAATGTGATCAAAAGAAAAATTGAATACTGGCAACATCAATGACATTAGAAAGCTTAAGCTACTTGCCATGATGCACATTAAAATCACCAAACACAAAAAAATGTTCACAGATGAATGTCAGATACTGTCAGAAATTTTGTCTTATATAATGTCGTCCTGAGAAGAGGGGCAGTGAGAAAGAAAAGAGAGCTGACAGAGTGTAATAATAAAAGTTGAAAGCACATGAAAGAGTTGTCTGGGGACTTGAATGACAATTCCTTTGCTACTGGAAGATTATTCCAGATATAAACGCCAAGGCCATGCATATGCATGCTAGAATCTTTACAGCAAAGAAAGTATATATATGTGTCTGTGTGTGTGTGTGTGTGTGTGTGTGTGTTTATGTGTGTAGAAAAATATATTCAGTATTGTGAAAAAGTGAACCTCTAAGATAATAATTAAAATAATTCTCTTGTTTCCAGATAATAAATAAATCTTAATTAAACTATATATTCATTAAGAAAAACCTTTATTAAATCAATTACAACGACTTTCAAAGATTTTTATCAAGCTGGAATAAAAAATATCACTTAAAAATTAAGATGTGCAGAAGTAAATGAACCCTTACATTTACACACTGTATTTTTGTTTTACATGTTTGCCAGTGAAAATAAGTTTTTGTGCACACGTAAAAATCAATTTCATTTTTTTGGGTAAGCTCTCTATACTTCAGTAAAACAAATATAACTCATAATATATGCAAAAGTGAGCAGTTAGAGAACAAATTTTTTAAAATATATACGCAAAAATCAAAAAAACTTCCTGAAGCTTTAAAAAATCATATAATTGAAACCCATAATGATGATGAAGGCAATAAAAAGTTATCGAAATGATTTAGGGTGTATTTTTCCACCATGCAACAAATCATTTATAAATGGGAGGCCTTAGGCATGACGGCATCACAATCAGGAAGTGGTCATACATGAAAAATAACTGTGAGTAGACATCTAGTTTGGCAAGCCCAGACAAATCTTGTGATGACCATTGTGGTTCTCCAATTCTTACTGGCCAAAGTCAGAATCAATGTGCATACATATACAGTGTGACGATATCTGAACAAAATGTCGATCTTCATGGCAAAATGCCTTGTAACAGCCATTGCTTATGAAATTGTATATGCATGCTCACCTCCACTAGCCCAAAGTTCATATTAATAAGCTAGAATCATTCTGGCAAAAGGTTTTATGGTTGGATGAGACCACACTAAAGCTTTTTGGGAGCAACAGTAGGTTGTATATCTGGCAAGCTCCTAATATGGCTTTTGAAGAGAAGAATTTGATGCCAACCATTAAACATGGTGGTGACATTATCATTATTTAAGGGGTGCTCTGCTGCAGCTGGAACAGGTAAAATAGTACACAATAATGACACAATAGATTTTGCAAGATACCAAGCAATTTTTAATGAAAGTGTCAACTGAGAGGACTGCGAAAGAAAGCACTAATAAAATGGAATAAAAAGTCATAATAAAATAATAGCAACAATGAAATGGGTCTTGACATATTATTTTTCCTGCAAATATTTCACAATATATCTCAATAAAATTGGCAAAATACCACAGGTTAAAGAAAATAAAACTTTTCTTTCTTATTAAATATGTAGAAAATCATTAACAAACATGATGTCTGTATATATATATATATATATATATATATATATATATATATATATATATATATATATTTAAAACACCATAAAGATTTGTTAAATTGATGATAATTTAGAATTTGGTTGTTAAGAAATATACCAGTGCTTGCAGTATGACAATTATTGTAGACTTTCTTTATATGTTTCACAGACCCCAAAGAAAGCAACATTCTCCAAATAAATATTTTAATTTCTATTCTTTAATTCTTTCCCTAAGGTTTGGACAAATGTAAACAATTCTTTTTTGTTCTAAGTTCACTTGAGTTTTACTTTAATTCTTATAACAATTTTCTTTATCCTCATTTCTTTTTAAAGAACTTTGCTTCTCTTTGTCTTTTTGCTTTACATTCATTTTCTTTTCTTTGATTTTCCTTTCTTGGTTTCCATTATAAGATAAACCTTTCCAAAACAGAAAGTATGATCTGGAATTGGAATGAAAGCAGTGACGATACCAACCCTTAATCCTTCATAAAAATTCAGGATGTGGAATTAGTAAATACTAAACAGTTTAAATACCTCAGTGTATGGATCAGTTATAACAAAACTGAAGCCATGTTCTTAATAGCTTCATAAGATTGAGACTTTCATATGGATGTCCTGCATGGTACCAAACCTGTTCAGAGATATCGAAGCTGTCAGCCATATATAGCAATTTTGTAAGATCGATGGTTAAAGTTGGCTTCAAGCAAATGAAACCTGTAGGTCTTAGAGATGATCCTTTGCTTTTGAACCTCGTGGAAGGATGTTACAGAATTACATAGATCTGTACTAAATAGCAGAAATCACATCACTTGGATAGTACATGTAACTTGAAGAAAATTATGACACAATACTGATGTTGACATTCCACACTACTTCAAACAAAAGATTAGGAAAGAAACCTCCATCAATAGTGGAAAGAACAATAAGAGTTAGTGGATATGAGAAACCGATTTTCCTGAAAAATTGTTTTATGAGAATGATTTGAAGCAAAATATTTAATAAATTTCACCCAAACTGGCTGCTCTGTCTTTCAATACTTAATGTTTCATTATAAGGAAATGACTAATCTTACCATTACTATTTTATTTTTCCTGTCTTCTCTTATATTTTTTTTTCTTATCTTCTTTCTATCATGGTTTTTATGTTTTCTTTCTTTGACTTCCGAGTTTTTCTTTCTTCTTTCTGCCTTTTTCTTCTTTCTTTCATTCCTTCCTTATTTTCATTGTCCTTTCTTTCCATTTTTCTTTTCTATTTCTTCCCTTCTTTATCATGTTTCCTTCTCTCCATCCTTCAATGTTCTTTTATCATTGTCTTTCCATTTTACTTTCTTTCCTTACTTTCTTCAGTATTAACTTTCTTTTTTGCATACATCATTTTTTTTCAATATCTGCCTATATTTCTGAGATGAGGTATTGTAATTATTTACACTACTGTATTTACAATGTTCAGACTGTTATCCTCATCTTTGTTGCCATATTCACAAAGTTTTGGCCATTGTACATTCCAACCTTCTTTGGGTGACTGGAATTGAAAAAAGGTAGCATATTTTTTAAGTGCCTACTACCATTTGAAATTTTTCAAATGTCAATCTTTAAGTATTTTTGCTTATGTATTTTTGCTGTACTCTGCTTTTCATGAGTTGATCTCCCCCATCCACACCCAAGCTTCAAAAAACTCTTGGACCAATCCACCATTATCTTAACAAAGAAACTGCTTCTTGGTGTCACCACTCCAAGAGAGATAACTGTCACTTGGAATTGCCAGAACAAAACAGTTAACTGTAGTATAGCAAAATGCCATAGATATTATAGATAATAAAACAAAAGAACATTTTATGTATTATATGGTAAAATTATATATCCTAGCAGACTGTTTGAAAATGTTTCATAAGTTTTGCATGC
>OZ038489.1:124140068-124165068 GCA_964036315.1 Acanthosepion esculentum | reverse complement strand
GAGAGAATATCTCTGTTTGTTCTCCACCACTTGGACATAAAAGTGGGCACTGAGGTCAGGATTGGGCTGTGTTAGTTTGTTTCATGCTTGAGCACAATCTTAAGGCCATTCTTCACATGGCCTGATGATTGCATTCATGAAACAAACTGTCGCTGCTCAGTCTTAAACTCAGTACCCATTTTTGTATTTAAATATGCTATATTCTTGATATTGATCACTTTTATTCATAATAAAGTATACCTTAAAACTATATATATATATATATATATATATATATATATATTAGTTGGCACATTTTTTGGTTCATTTTCAGGCAAAGTAATTTTTTTCACTGGCCTAAAAAGATATAGTAGATAGGAATTGATTGAATTTTAATGATACTTTGAAAATGGGAAAAATCCCTTAAAGCCAAGGGTCTCTCATTATCTATCCTCCTTATCCTCATAATCTTCACTTTCTACCACTTCCTCTTTCATTCATATCACATGACTTGATGATAATTGTTTTAACAGTTTACCTTGAATTGTATTTAATGAACTTTAGTATAAAAATATCTAGATAGCAAAAAATAAAATGATTAGGTTACTTATTTGATATTTATATGTTAGCCTCTTATGAAAGAAAGGATTTATTAAAAAAATAACAAAATTTCTTTTTTTCTTATGATTCTTTATATAGTTACAGCAATACATGGCTGTAAGAGGGGAAAATCATAATTAATTATAATTATATAATACCAACAATATTTGGACTCGGCATATATAGAAAAGGTTTTGGCATTTCATATGTAATGGTGGTAGAATGATAATAACAATAATTATTACGATGGTAGTTTGAATTACAAAATAATTGATGGTGTTATGGTGTCAATGGTTTCTCTTTGCATGTTCATAGGGTCAATGGTGGTTTATGTAGCAGTGTTGGTTTGTATTTCTTTTTATTTGTTTAGTATAAATTCTGATAATAGGTATTTGTTTTCATGTCTGCATTTAGAAGTTATTTCTGATCTTAGTAATTTTTTTTGTTGGGTGTGGGAAATTATTGCTACCTTTTCATATCAGCAAAGTTTGTTATGTTGTTGTAGGCAGGAGCATTTTTCAATATTTCCCGCTTATTCTTGGTGTAATATTTCTTTCTTTTAGTTGCCATTTATATGTGGATAGTATAGTGCTGTTTGCGTATTTTCTGACGGAGAATATGAGGTCATGTTTGCATTTTCTTTTCTTAAATAGTCCCTCGGTGGCATTAATGTAGTCCATAGTACATATTCATTTGTTGGCAGTTTCCTTGGAGTGGACATGTTTTATTTCTGCAGTTTCATTGAGGGACTTTGATTGTGTTATTGCAGGTTGTTACTTTTTTCTTGTGCCTTTTTATTATTTACATTATATTTTTAGTGCAGCTGTAACTAATTTTTACGTTTTATTGAATATTTTTGCTAAGGGTTTGTTGCAGGGAAGTGCTTTTCTATTAAGTTTAGGAATGTCCTTCCTATGTTTGTTTTGACAGTTTTATTGTATGGTAGGTTAAACCAGATAATGTTTCTTTTACTATTTTTGTGTTTCGGTTGTAGAGGTGTGTATTGTAGTCGTTGTGCGTATCCACTTTTTTAGTGTGTCATCATATGGCATTTTCTTGTTATTGAAAATGTCTCTGACTGATGAGTTTTCAGATAGCCTGTGGCTGATTGATATGGGTATTTGCTTGATGATTAAAGGTAAATAGTTGGGAGATGTATGTACATAAGTTGTGGTGTCATTATCATTTTGTACAGTTTGTATCTATTTTTGTTCAGGATGAGAGAATTTACAGTTCTTGTACCTGAATTTATTTCTGTTTTAAATCCAACTGATTTTAGAGCATTTACTATTTTTTCCTAAATCTGTCTATTTTGGGACCATTGGGCACTCTTATCAGGATAAGGCTGTCATCTCTATATAGACCCATGTCTTTTTTCTCTAGAATCCTGGCTAAATATGAGAGGATGAGTATACCTATTAATTCACAGGTCCAAGCTCCATCATAGCTACGCAAAGATAGATCGTAATTTTTGTAATTTTTTTTGTCTGTGAACACGTGTACATACGTTATTCCCAAACAAAATAGAGGAATGATCTATAAATTGACACCACCACTTGAAAAAATTTGCTACATAATTCCAACATTGAATATAGAAAACACTTGCTACATATGCATGCAATGACACATGGATGCACATTTATACCCAGTCCCACACTGTTCATATATGTTTATGTTTGTGCGAGCTGCAATGTGTCAATGTGCATGTATGTGTGTCTGTGTATGTATGAGTGGCATTCCAATAACAATTTTTGATATACACAACCATAAATAAATCCAAAATTTCAAAATTAATCAGTTTGTCTTACAATTGCAATTACGTTTTTTATTTTCTTTATTAAGCATTTCACCCCAAGCAAGCCAGGTGTGCCATTAGCATGCATGGGATTACAGAGAGTGGGAGAAAGAGTAAAGTGGCATGATAGAGGAAAGGATGAAGAGAAGGATGGGGAATTAGATCAAGACATCTGAAGATGTTGATTGCTGTTGCATTTGAATAATTGAACATTATAGATATCGGGAAGCGAGTAAAAGAAAGGGAGTTCTACAGATGGGAAGTGAAAGACATGAAGCTATTGGAGTAGAAGAGACAGCTACATTTAACTTTTTCAACAGTGAATGGGTGGGACTCAGATACCAACCTAGTAGCACACTTAAATTCATGCCGTTTGGGAACCAGCGAAAGTAACTCGTCAAAGTAGTTACCGTGAAAATATTTGTAGAAAATGACTGTAGACTAGATGAGATGCCAGATCAGGACCAATCACATTGCATATATATATATATATATATATATATAGTACTGTGCAAAAGTAAGTGAACCCCTAAGATAATATTTAAAATAATTGACTCTTTTTTCCAGATAAGCAACAAATCTTAATTAAACTATATATTAATTAAGAAAAACTATTATTAAATCAATTACAGCAACTTTCAAAATTTTTTATAAAGCTGGAATAAAAATTCTAATTAAAATTTTAAAATTAAGATGTGCAAAAATAAGTGAACCCTTACATTTGGTGACTACTCCTTTTGAGGCTACAATGTCAAACAATTTTTTTCTATAATTTTAAGAAGTTTCTGGCAGTAATGTGTGCTGATTTTTGACCATTCTTCTTTGTAAGACTCCCACAATTGCTCAATATTATTGACTTATTTATGTTATATTTCAATATTCTTTGTCTGTATTTATATTCACAAGTATCCAGATTTTGAATTTGCTTTGAAGCTTTGTTCACATATTATTATACTGAATGATTGTTAATTTGTTAAAAAATCAGGCCCAAAACCTCATAGGCATGCACCACACATAAACAACTTTGACAATGTTACAAAATCTATGAAAAATCATAACAGAAATAAGTAGCAAAAAAAATACTAGACAGTATTGTTTACATTACTATTCAGGCCAGTATGTTCATCTTGAATGTTATACATGGCTGTTATAACCCTTGGCCTTTTTCAGGTGTCTACCGTAATTTATAAGCTCCTTGGAATTTTCAGCCAAACACTTTATTCTTTCAAGAAATCACTCTGAATGAATAGTGACTGGTCAGGCTGAGGAAAAGGAAGCAATAGCACTTAACCTAAGTTTAAAAAAATATTGCCATTTCCATGATAACTGGATAGATAACTCTTTGAAGAAAATAAAGAGAGAGAGAGAGAGATATCCTCCCCTTTTTATACAACTTATGGTAACATGGTCATGTTAACCAACTACAGGAAATGTTTGGCTGCTGTGCTTGCCAACAAGGGTTTCTTCACCAAATATTGAGTTATGTTTTGCTATGGGGTGAAGTACTGATTTTTTCAATAAAGAAGAAATAAATGTTCAAAAATTAATATAATGTGATTTTATAGAATTTTTTTTTTATATTCTATCTCACACTTTCAGGACGGACCTACCCTGAAAATTATAGACTGTTATATTTTTGTAAGGTGGCAAACTCAGAAAATCAGCAGGGGATGAAATATTTATTTTCCCCACTGTAAGCATTTCTATAATTTCGCTCTTTTTTCCTCTCATTCTGTTTTCATGCTTTGAAAATATACATCTTGTCTTATCACATTTCTGTTACGAGTTCATTTCTTCCACAGACCCAGGGATTTTACCAGGAAAAGAGATGATATTTTAACCAATGCTTTAACCAATGGGTCCATGTGTCTATTAAACAAGCCTGTGTTATAATTTTAGAGCCATAGATTTAATGTATAAATTCCGAAGGTGTAAATCTTTGAATGTCATTTCTTTCTTAATCAAAGGGTATCAGTTTTCTTTTCTATACAAGGTTTATTGAGGAAATTCTCAGAGTACACTGATTCTTTCACTTGTCTTATCCTCCAGTTTTGTTCCCTATTAACTTGACTTCATTCTATTGGTTTTGATGATAACCTTTTTGTCTCTATACATGATCAGCTATGTCTAATTTCAAATTGTACCTCTCATATATTGTACAAGGTAACCAAAAACGTTCTGTCCGTTTGTAAAGGAAAAAAAGAAAATGCTTCACAGTATGTGCAACTTATATTTAGTCTTCGAAGTAATAGCCAACGGCATCCAGCACCTTCTGCTAACGTGTCTCCAGCTGTTCAATGCCCTTGCGGTAGAACTCGGGGGGTTTTGACGCAAAGAAGTCAGTGAGGGTTTTGTGCAAGTCTGCTTCATTGGTGAAGGATTTCCCATGAAGATGATTATCTAGGGAGTAGAAGAGGTGGTAATTGGATGGCGCAAGGTCAGGTGAATAAGGTGGATGGCACAAAGTCTCCCACCCAAGTTGCTGTATGGTATCCCTGACCACTTGCGCGACATGCGGCCTGGCGTTGTCATGGAGGAAAAGCACACCTTTCCGATTCACCAGTGCTGGCTCCTTCTGGCACAATGCCTGTTTCACATATTTCAATTGCTGCAAGTATAGGTCTCCAGTGACCATTTGGCCCATTGGTAGCAGTTCATAATGAACCACTTGACGACCTGTCCACCAGACACAAAGCATAATCTTACGTGGGTGCATAGGCGGTCTTGCGGTGTGAGAGACAGCATCATGAGAAGACAACCAATGTCTGGAATGCTTGGGAGTTTTGTACAGAACCCACTTTTCATCACTGGTAAGCACTCGATTGAATAAGGATGCAGTACAGTGGCAAGAAAGCAACGATACTCAGGCTGCCACTCGTTGTTCCTTGTGGACCTCCAACAGCGTGTGCGGAACCCACTTGCTCAGTTTGTACGTCTTACCTATGCAGTGCAGGTGAAGTCTAATTGTTTCATTGAAAATGTTGAACTGTCTTGCAAGTTCACCACACGTTAGACTACTGTCCTCTTCAATGGCCGCCTTTGGGACTCCGTCATTCAAGACCTGTGGTTGTCCACTGCGAGGCTCATCATGGAGAGACAAATCTCCCGACTTGAATTTTCGAAACCAACGCCTTGCAGTACATTCAACCACAGCACTATCCCCAAATGCTTGACATATGCAGCGACTTGATGCAGCTGCTGATAAGCCCACTTCGAAGTTGTAAAGCAAACAGCCCCAAACAAGATGTCTAGACACTTCTATCCTTCTCACAGCTGTCCGCTTATAACTGATGGCCGGGCACGGTGCGCATGTTTTTTATAACGTCTGATGTTCCTACTTCTGGCTGTCCAAATTTGAAAACAATTGCTGCACGCATTTCATATATATTTCAACTTCATTCAATGACTAATCAAAAAACGGACAGAACTTTTTTGGTTACCTTGTAGATAGAGAATGATAGATTTGTGATTGTCATTCTTGACACTTCTTTCTCTATTTGTGGAAGCTGATATTTAAGTGGGTGAAACAAACAAGTGGCACAGAGCTAAATAGAGAAAAATGATCTATTCCCTAAGCAAGGCAAGTAAAATGAAAACTGTCTACCTTCACAGATTGAATAAAGGGTTTGATTCACAATACTGACAAGTATGACAAACAATTGAGGAGGATCGGAGGGTACAACAACCAAAATGATATGATTATAGGAATGACGATAAGCATGCTGATTTCAATGATAAGGAATATATTAAATAATTCCTCATCTGAAAAATTTCAACATAAACTGTGAAACAATATTATTAAATGGTTTACCTTTTTTACCAGGTTTGTCTGTGAAATAAGAACAAAACAGAGTTTAAAATTTAAATGAAATTTAATTACAGAAAAATATTTATCTGTATATAATCAAAAGAGATTATATATATATATATGTGTGTGTGTGTGTGTGTGTATATATATATATATATATATATATATATATATATATATATATATATGTATATTAACTATTGTTGAATTACACATACATAAATATTAAGTAAGCTTTATTGAGTATGATACAATGTCAGATGGGCAGAAAAAATGAAGGAGGAAGATTATATTGCCTCAGGTTTCAAGTAGAATAACTTACTGAGAAAATCAACATATTTAAAATTAATTGCAAATTGAACATTGATTGTTTCAAAGAGGGACACAAACTGGAGATCCAACTTTACATTATACATATATTGGAAATTGATAACTCACTTTAGAATCAATTTTATTGCTTTAAGTTGGTGTATAATTGTATTAATATTTCTGAATATCTAATGGTCCTGAGATCTAGCTGTGATACCCTAATATACTACAATAAACATTTCAGAAATCTCTTCTGTAAAGCATTTACAAATCAAGAAAAAGTTTTTAGCTGCTTTAAATGATAATTACTTTAATATAAAAGACAGCAATAATATGATATTAGTCTGTCAAAAATGCAGCGACTAATTTGTATGATTTACTACTTTTTTGAAATAACAACTATTTCCAAATGGGATGTGCTGATGGGTGATGGATGTTGGTGTGGAAAGCCAAATCAACGAGCTGAGTTTAAATTCTAGCCTGGTCTGTTGTGTAGACATTTGCCAAAATGCACTGAGAAAGAGCATGAATCCATAACCTTTCCTCCCAATTATGGATTAAATAGCAGTGTCGACTGGCTCTCGAACTTGAATGGCAATTGTGGAAAAGGTAAAAGGAAACCACTTCATTATTTTCCCAAAAATACATTGCAATTCACAGATAATAAAAAAAAATTAGCAGATAGTTATGATTGTTTATGTCCTGAAAGGACATAACACTAAAAATAGGCAAATAATTAAACAGGAGTAAATAAAAGTTAGCAAAGACTTATAATAAACATCATATCTTTTAAAACAATGATATTTATAAGAAAATATTACTTAAAGAAAATATATTTTTATTTATTTATTTTTTTTAAGCATTTCACCCCAAGCAAGGGGGGAAGCTACTAACACGCAAGGGGTTACAGAGGATTTGGAGCAAGAGCAGATAGGAGTGATAGAGGAAAGGATGAAGAGAAGGATAGGGGATAGATCAAGGCATCTGGAGGCATTGATTGACATTACATTTGAATAGTTGGAGATTATAGCTATCAGGGAAACAGGAAGAGGGGAGGGAGTTCCACAGGCGAGAGGTGCAAGACATGAAGCTATTGGAGTAGAAAAGATGGCTACATTTAACAGTTTCAACAGTAAAAGGGTGTGAGTGAGATGCCAGCCTAGTTGAACACTTAAATTCATGGAGTCTGGGAACCAGTGAAAGCAGCTCATCGGAACAGTTACCATGAAAGTATTTGTAAAAAAGATACTTAAATTCATAAAATCAAAAGATATTTAAAAGAACAAAACAAGTTAAGCCTATATATAATATTATATATATCCTATATATAATATTATATATATCCTATATATAGTATTATAGTAACAATCCCATAAAATAGCATAACTATTTTATGCATATTTGTTAGTACATTAATGTCCCTAAATATTATCACCATCATTATCAGCATTATCATCAGGTATTGTGAGGTTACTGCTGGGCAAAAGCCTTTCTTAATTCTTCCCATGACAATTACAATTGTGCTATTCTCCAACATATTTTACCTGAAAGTCTCTCTATCTCTTCATTTTCCATCTGATCTTTTCATAAAAATTAACTATATATTGGTAACTAATCAGCGATATTAGTAATATCAGATCATCCAAGGAAGATTTCAAAATCACGAGTAAAGTTTTAGTCACTTCTAAATCAAGTGTAAAGGATAGCATGATAAATCAAAAGAATGTTGAAACAGATATATATATATATATATATATATATATATATATATATATATATATATATATATATATATCTTAACAATTTGTATCATATTGTATCATGGACAGGTTGTATAAAAAAGCCATTAATGAAGAGAGCTCTTAAAAATATACATATTTAGCATTTTCTAAAAAGATTTTGGATCAGCAATATGACATTTGGACCAAAAAAGAATACAGCACACAATATAAAAAATATCTTTCCAGACTGGGAAGATATGGTAGTGAACACATCATTTTCTGAGGTTGTTTTAGTGCAGTAGGTGGAAAAGTCACCAAGATCAAGAAATAAATTGATTTGTTAAAATATCTGTCAATTCTTTCAAAGATCCCTTTGTCCTCTATTTTCCATTTATGACTTGGTCGATAATTTAACAAGACAATGATCAGTGACATGCTTCAAAAACCAACTCAGAATGGTTTAAGAAGAATAGCATTATGGAAGAATGTCAAGAATTGAAAATGACTGTTCATAAATGGAAGATTTTAAGTTTGAATAATATGGAACAATTCTGCATAAAAGAATAGTAAAACATGCAGAATCTATATTGAATGTGATGAAAAAATGTTTGATCAAATCTCAAAGGAGATTCAATTAAGTATCAGCTGGGTGGGTGGATTTTTTATGTAGAGGTTATCGTAATAAATATTAGATAATTAAGAAAATCAAATAATATTTATTCACTTATGATTATGATTTCAAATGTTAAACTATCAAAGCATTGAGAAGATAAATATCAAATCAAATATGAAATAATCAGCAAAAATAAAAAGAATAATCAAGATACCAAATACTTTTGCATAAAACAGCATGTAACTGACTATATTTCTGAGATGAGGTATTATGTACATTATTTACATTATGCGGACTATTATTCTCATCTTTGTTGCCATATTTATTACAATGTTTCGGTCTCTGTCTATATTTCTGAGATGAGGTATTATGTACATTATTTACATTATTTGGACTGTTGTCATGGATAAAATGGATGTCATTTATCAGTTATCTCCTGTTAATTTCCCTCTGAAAGTTCTCCACTGCAATGATAACAGCAAAAATTGCAATATGAGCACTGGTAAAAAATGTTTGCTGAAGACATTAGGTTTATAATACCCAGAAATTCATACACAGATGTCCTCAAGGACACATGGCACATAGTTAGATCCAGTGACATGACCCAAAGAGTGGCGACAAAGATGAGAATAATAGTCTGCATAATGTAAATAATGTACATAATACCTCAATGTGAGTTCAATACCCGGCTAAGGCAGTGGAGAACTTTCAAAGGGATAAATGACATCCATTAAACATGGCACGTGGAACTAGAACAGGCTACCCTAGTGAGTGAAATAAAAGGGTTCAGTTCGACATTCCAACCACCTGAAGAAGGTCGGAGCATACAACGGCCGAAACGTTGTAATAAATATGGCAACATAGATGAGGACAATAGTCTGAATAATGTAAATAACTGCATGTAAATATGGTATTTAACCATCTTTAAGATGAATGTTTAACCAAAGATTTTTGGAATTACTTCTCTATCTCAAATTATTTCAGTTGCAAGAAGGTCAATCGAAGCAATTGGAGAATTAGTTTTCTATCCATATTACCTGCGCCTTTCAGTATAATATTTAAATACATAACAACATGAGATATGCAGATGACATAGTGTTGATAGCAGACACAGAAAGGAAACTACGGAAACTGTGGGAAAGTAGTATGGTGGAAAATAATTCATCACCTACGAGGCTGCAGAGATACATTTGGACTCTCTCAAGACTGGAATATAAAAACTGGGCAGTTCCTGCCCATATATGGTAGGAATATTCCAATTTTGGCCTGACCTGGTTCTTGTAAATGCAGATGATAGAAAGAAGAATCAGATTCTTACTGGAGTGGTACAGAGAACTGACCATTTTTCCAGCATCTTTAGTGATGGATTATATGTATGATTTCCTCTTGAGCCCTCGGTTGAGCATAAACATCAACAGATGCTCAAGACTGAGAGTACATTCTTTCATTGAGATAGGTGAAGATTCAGGGTCTGCTTGGTGATGAAGGAATATCACTAGATTGGTTCTAGAGGGATTGAATGTGACCAGTCATCTCCACTGATCTGTTAGAGCAATGTATGGACATGGTTATGCAGCAGATGCCTCACAAGAAAAAGGGAATGTCAGAATCACATGTGTCAAAATGAAAAATAGGCAAAATCCAGAAAAACAGCAAACTTTGTAGAGAAAAATATAAAACTACAAACCATATAATGAGTGAATGTAAAAAATCAACTTGAAGTGAATATAAAACGAATACATTCAACAGAGTAAAAGAATTGCTATTCTGGAAATTTGTGTTAATAACATCAAGTCAACAAATTGTATCAACATTTGCTTTAGAAAACAAAAACACTCTGTAATTTTATGATCCAGATTGACCATCCCATCCATGGATGAAGATTAAATCTGTTATGAAAAAAAGAAGCCTGCCAGATTGTATAATTGTATGATGAACATGAAAGAAACCAAAAACTCAAAAAGATCTAAAGAAACTGTGGAGCATGAGGGGAAAGATCAAGTTAAAAATATTAGAATTGAGATTTTGATAGAATTAGTGATTTGAAGAAAGATTAAAGTCTATAGATCATGGTTGGGCTTTGGTCTGTGAGACTACTGAGAAAGATATTGGAGATTTGAGGAGACATGTTGTCATTCAATCTTCTACAACAAAAACAGCATCTGGTAATGAATATGCAAATGAATGAATGAAGAAGAAGAGAAAATTTTTAGAAAGTAAATAAAAAGTCTCTTCATGAAAAGAATGAGTCACATTAATCCTCAGGATAACTTCTCCAATCAATTCTGACTTTTACATAGAATTATATTAATCACCTCAAATCTTTCTTTTCAATAAAAAGGAAGCATGTGACTGTGATTATCTTGGGTTTAAGCCAAATCAACGAGAGATGATGGAACTTAATTAAACTCAATTTAAGGAAACATTTGCAGATTTAAATTCTTAATCTAGTAATTGATGACCACAAAATCTGAACTTAACAGTAAGGAGAGGTGTAAACCTTTTATTGTTAAGAAAAAAAAATGGATGAAGGAAACTAAAGGAAAAAGATGAAGAAAAAAACAATCTTTGAAATAATTTTATTTTCATTCTGATGTAAAAATGAAAACATGTATTTGTATAAACATTATCAAGTCATGAGTTAACAAATTGAGCTACAAGTAGCAAACTGAACAAGAATGTAGTCAGCTCCGTGCTACCAAATTTTCATTAGCAGCCCAAATTATTATAGTTTACTTTGTAAGTAGCCTAAAAAGTTGTAAGTAATAAAATTCAAAATGAATGGCACTTGACTTTCAAAAATAGACTAATTTAACACCTTTGTTAAGACGTGCCACAAATGCTGTAAATTAATATTCAAGTTTAAGTAAAAGCCAAATTTTTTAAGCTGATTTTCAAGATAAACAGATCATAAATTAGGAAGGTTAGTGCAACAAATACTTCAGCACCTTTTTTTCATCTGCTACAGAAAACAAAATTTAATATATATGCATCTTAGTTAATTAAATATTCAGGCAATATTAGTCTATAAATGAATATTGTAAAATACGTAATTTGTTGAGTAGTAGTTGCATATGTAACTAAGATCCAAAGTTTACTTGAAGGAAAATGAGTTTTCATTTTATTTATATTTTGAAAAAACATTCATACTATACCAAAAAGAAAGCAACACAAAATTAATTTAGCTCATGTTTTACAATAAAAGCATCTATCTATCTATCTATCTATCAGCCTGTTCATATCTATCTATCTATCTATCTATCTATCTATCTATCTATCAGCCTGTTCATATCTATCTATCTATCTATCTATCTATCTATCTATCTATCTATCTATCTGTCTATCTACTAATGGCTACATATAGATAAATATGTTGGTAAATAGGTAAATAGATTGTATGAAGATTTTCAATCTGGGTCTTTTTTCTTAAAAGGAGGAGTGAATTCTAAAGCTCATTATTATTGTTATTACTACAAAGCAGATGTTTTCTTGACAATATACCCAGCCCTGGCCACCTGCTAACCTACCCAGTAATATTGACCAGGTAGGATTTGTGATTAGTCCAGCAACCCACCTAGGAAAGAGAGTACAGTTATACATTCACTTTAAAAAGTAATGTAATACAGTATAACTGGCCATACTGGGAAATGTGTATACAAAATAGCTGAAAATGAAGAATTAAAGGGTTTTATTCATTTTAGATAATATTTAACAAACAAATAAACAAAGCTTTATTAAATTTTAAAATGCATTAACTTATTTATTTATTAAAATGTTTTCAGAATTCCAATTGGCAATGTTCTTATCTAACATATTTTGTTTTATTTTCATTTTTTCTGATACAAAATAGAATCATGGATACTTCTGTTTAAAGATTTATACACAAATTATGAATAATTTTATCTATAAATGATACATAACTAATATATAAATGATGTATGTAAAAATAAATTGTTTATAAATATATATATAAAGGTACATTCAATAAATTTACCCCTTACTTATAAAATCTTCCCATTATATATATATATATATATATATATATATATATATGTACATACATACATATATATATATATATATATATATATATATATATATATATATGTACATACATACATATATATATATGTACATACATACACATATATATATATATATATATATATATATATATATATATATATATATATGTACATACATACATATATATATATGTACATACATACATATATATATATATATGTACATACATATATATATTATATATATATATATATATATATATATATATCAGATATATTGAGGAAGTAAGTATTCATCCAAACAAGTTTGATTAAAATGAACTGACAAGGTCTGTCTGTTTAGTTTTTTATGATATATGTCCAATCTTTGGAGAAAGTGTTGAGTATTGTGCTTAAAGTTGTGGATAAACTGTCTGAAATTCAAATTTTGTTATTTTTGTTTAAGTCCTTTCGACCATCACAGTCATTATCAAAAACTCATGTGGTGTCTGTGTGTTAGAATTTCTTTGTCTTCTCTGGGAAGCTGGACATTTGAAATGGTCTAGCATGTTGTCATGTTTAACGGCTATTGGGATATATGTGTGTGTGTGGTGGTGGTGGTGGTTACTGGTGCTGAAAAATTATCAACTCAACCCCTCACTAAAATCTGAACAAATGTTTTTCTTGCTAGGAACAGAAAAATGCCATTCCTAGATAAGATATTCCCCAGCAATGAACCAAAGCTTTATTTTGAGAATTCTCAACCAAGAAAACCATGCCAAGCAGCCATATGATCTTCACGAACTCAAATTGAAAAGTGAAAAAGTTCTCTGTATTTGGTGAGATTCAAAAGGAATTCTTAATTATGAATTTATGGTGCCTGGAAAAATTGATCTTTGCATTGCTGTAGTGAGAAAATAGCTCATTTAAATGATGTATTGAAAAAGCTTTTTTTTTTTTAATTATTTCACCTTAAGCAAACAAATAAAGACACTAAAACTCAAGGGGTTACAGAGTGTGAAAGAATATAAAAAAAGAAAAACATTATTAAAGAGAGAGAAGAACAAAAAGAAAAAGTAATTAAGAAGACATCTAGCCATTTCAACTGTAAAATGAGACCTAACTGCCAATCTAGAACTGTACTTGAATTCATAAAGTTGAGGTACCAAAGAGGAAAGTGCTTAGAACAATGACAATATTTATAGAAATATTTATAGAAAAGGCACAGGGAAGTTACATTATGGGAAAGTGAGTGAAATCAAGATGCCTGGTCAGGACAAATAATATTACAGATTCTTCTTTGAATTTTATTTCTTATTTCTGTTTTAGTTTGTGAATGTCAATATGATAGATACATGCAGTCTCCACATACACACTTACACAAGTCTCACTTTAGATCCCAGTGTGTTAGCTATTATGAACATGAATATAACTTTCTTGTTTGACAGTTTTTGTAATTCCCAGGGGAAGCACTTGTATTTTTCTATATTTTGGCTTTTTTGTAGTTCATCTTGGGGTCTGCTGGAAGAGTTGACTCTAGATCTAGCCTGATCTATTTTCCTTGTTTATAAAAACAACATCTTTCATTAGATGGTGGAATGAGCCATCTGTATCTCATAGTTTCAAAATATTTAACATTTTATTTTTCGTGACAATATCTAATTTGAACTTAAACTCTTGATTTACAAGATTGAACCTAAGACATTTGCTCAGTTTTTAGTATATTGATGTTCCTACTTTTTTATTTTACTTTTTCATATTCTTTTTAGATAATGTTCACATTATAGTTTATAGTTTCACTTCTACTTCCAAGAAGATGACAGTTTCTGTTTTTCTTTTGCTTTTATCAGTATTTCATCTATATATGCCTTTATCTTTGGATTAAATTTAAAGTCTCTAATCTTTTTAGTTTATTATCAAATTATCCTAACACTACTTGTCTCTTTTTTTTATTTACAAATTGAATTGGTTAATAATTTCATAGATAATTTTTACAAGGGGTATTTTGATATGTAGGTGTATCAAAAATGCTTTCAGTTTGAGAGATCCTGCATTTTTGTTAAATATATTCTATGTTTTAAATATTGCATCTTTTAATAACCGTAGCTCTTCTAAAAGATTTTGAGTGATGGTGCTCAGGCCTCTACCTTGCATTTTAAAGCATCATAATTGACAACTTAATTATCATCCAATTCTGAGCTTCATTTTACGGAACAATCACCAGGCAGAAAATGATTAAACTAGTTTTGGTCAGAATCTTCAAATGTTGTTTTATTGCTTTTCACTTTCTGAATTCTGTGAGTAATTGACTTTGAGAACTTATTCAAGATAAAATGTTAAAAGTTTACAATCTCAATACATGTATCATCATCATCATTATTATTATTATTATTATTAATGATGATGATGATGATGATGATGATGATGATGATGTTGCACGATATTGGCACCCACTGAATATAAAACCCGGCATGACAGAGTGGGCCAATATCTGCACTGGAAAATTTGCAACTCCTACGGGAAGGAAACTGAAAGAAACTGGTGCGAACACCACCCAGACCCGGTTACGGAGATAGGATCTGTTACAATTCTATGGGACTACACAATACACAATGACAGAACAATCAAAGCCAACCGCCCAGCCATTGTTATTAAAGACCACAAACAAAATAAGTGCCACCTTATTGATATGGCAGTTCCTGCAGACTGCAATGTATTTTGAAGATATTTGAAAAGTTGTCAAAATACAAGGACCTTGAAATAGAAATCTCAAAAATGTGGCACCTGGGAACATCAACAATCCCTGTTGTAGTTGGAGCCCTAGGATTGTTTGGAAAAGATTCCAGTAGACTAATTGAATGGATCCCTGGAAGTCGATGCCTCAAAGAGATACAAAAAAATTGTTTTGACAAGTACAGCCCACACTTTCCAAAGGGCTTTATCTATGTAATTATTATTATATTTTTTTTTGCAGTGGAAAGTGTCATGATGCTATTTCTAACCTTAGGTCCCTGGGCAGGACCCGGAAAGAAATGTGTAACCACCAGATATCAAAGAAAATAAAAACAATAATAATAATAATAATGTGGAAGGTCTTTAGATTTATTCATAAGCTATGAAGTAAAATTCTGATAAAACTAAGTTATTACACCCTAATTTTTTACATCTAAAATTGAAAATTCTTTTCATAGAATTTAATTTAATTAAGGTTCTTTATTTTTAGGCAGTAGTTTAGCCTTAGTTTTCCTTTATATCTGAACTGATATTGTTACTGTTGCTGCAAAGAATATAACTTCTTCTAGGCTTGTTAAATTAAGGTCAATTTAATTCATTATTCCAATGATTGCTTTGTTTGTTATTTCAATGTTTTCTATATTTTATCATGTTATTATTCCCTTTATTATTGTTGTTGCTGCTGTTTTAGTTGTTATCAATACTATTTACATGTATTTTTACTTGTATTTTGTATTTACTTTCATCTTTTGTTTTAAATACCATAATGGCGGATGCAAGTATTGGGATTTTGCAAATTTTGTCGTTTTATTTTAAACTCACTTTTAATGTTGCTGAAGCTGCTCACAAAATTTGGGAAGTGGAAGTTAAAAAAAATATCTGACTTTATTATCTATAATTTGCTTTAAACATTTTAAAGATAATGACTTGCTCTTTGAAACAAAGTCTAAAAATTGACAAGGTGCTTTTAAATGGAAGACAGTAAAGAATCCAACCATTAGTAAACTTTCAAAAGAGCTCTAATGAAGTTCTCCTTAGATGTCTTCATGAAATAAGCTTTTCAGTAAAAACCAAAATACCTTTAACACACCCTAATATATAATATTAATTATATAGTATTGTCATAGATTTTTTATGCATACATGTAATTAGCTTTGGAGTAAATGTTTGTAAAAATAATTTGATTTTTTTTATTATAATTTTTCAGCACTACAGGTTGAATCAGTGTCAGTGAAATTTTAATAAGACTAACATCATGAAGAGTACAAAGAATATAGACTACTAAAATATCTTTGCTAATTATTCATTTTCTGTACAGTATTTACATTATTCGGACTATTGTCCTCATCTTTGTCGCCATATTTGTCACAACGTTTCGGCCGTTGTACGCTCCGGCTTTCTTCAGGTGGTTGGAATTTCGAACTGAACCCTTTATTTTGATCGCTGGGGTAGACTGTTCTAGTTCCACGAGCCATGTTTGATGGATGTCAGTTATCAGTTATCTCCTGGTAATTTTCCCTCTGAAAGTTCTCCACTGCCTGAACCGGGTATTGAACTCACACTCTTTGGGTCTGTTACTGGATCTAACCAATGCCTTTATCCACCGTACCATGTGTCCTTGATAGTGTACATAATACCTCATCTCAGAAATATAGACAGACTCTATTCATTTTCTGATGATTTTTGTTACTGTGTACAATAGGGATTTTTGTACAAGAGCCTGTAGATGAATGTTTTTATAGTGACAGGATCATTGTACAAAGACAAACACATTCTCTCAACCTCCAAAGATGTTTTTGTCAGGGATAAGATGAGACATCAGAATTGGTGACCATTCTGACTGCAGAAGTTGTCAGAAAGAAAGAGTGGATCACTGATTTACACCAGGAGGCTCTACCTCAGGGGATCTTCCCCCAGGGACTCTATATTTGATTTGGAATTAGTCATTTAGACTGGTTACAAACCAATGCTAGAGAGCTAAATCTGTCCTGTTGTTTATCCATATCTGAAGGGAGAAATGGATTCATGCCTTTCCAAAATACATTGATATAAAATGAACACAAACTACCTTGGGCAGCACTTGAAATTGGTTAACTAATTCTGTTTTCTAGTTCATAACTATTATGCCACTTCTTACAATAAACATTGTAATATTGTTTAAAACTAGCCACAATATTTAAAATAATTTTTAAATTTGTAATAATATTTAATATTTTAAAATTTGTCCCAGGGATATTTAAAATATTTTAAAACTTATCACAACAATGTTCAAAATATTTTTTAATCTGGTCACAATATTTAAAATATCTTTTAAAGTTATCACAATAATATTTAAAAAGAAACTTCACAAACCTTTTTTATTTCCTGTTGAATGCATTAGAGAAAAAGAAAAAATAATATATCTTACTAAAATATATTTTTATTAATTAAAAGTCAACTGAAATATGTAAACATATTACTGATTAATTTTATACAAAATAGTAAAACATATTTAAATTTTGAGTCGATATTTTTCTATGACACAGTGATTGCTTTTGACAAGTATCCTCATCTTTGTTACTTGCATTAAATGTTTCTAGTCATCATATTTTTTACATTTTCTCAAATTAATGATGTCCAACCTGAATGTATTTAACCATATTGAATATTTTGAAAACCATTTGAGTGAACTTTATGTGACTTGGTGAAAAACTGCAGAGGACCTTACTGCATAGATGGGAACCACTCTCCTATGGATTTACTCAGTTAGCAGTGAGACAATAATGAGTGAACTCATATAATGACTGCATGAATAGATTCTACACATCTTGTGCAGGTCTTGAACAAAAAAATTACATCCTTTAGGTCTTTCGCCCTCTGGTCGATAGTCCATATTTGCATCCATGCAATTTTTGAGATTCTCCAAACATAAAATACAGACATTATTTACATTATTGGGACTATTGTTCTCATCTTTGTCGCTATATTTATTACAACATTTTGGCCGTTGTATGCTCTGGCCATCTTCAGGTGGTTGGAATGTCGAACTGAACCCTTTATTTCGCTCACTGTTCTAGTTCCACGTGTCATGTTTAATGAATGTTATTTATCAGTAATCTCCTGTTAATTTTCCTCTGAAAGTTCTCCATTGCCTTAACCGGGTATTGAACTCACGCTCTTTGGGTTCTCTCACTGGATCTAACTAACACCTTTATTTACTGTGCCATGTGTCCTTGAGGACATCTGTGTATGAATTTCTGGGTATTATGAAGAAAGCCAGAGCGTACAACGTCCGAAACATAATAAATAGGGTGACAAAAATGAGGACAATAGTCCGAATAATGTAAATAATGTACATAATACCTCATCTCAGAAATATAGACAGATAAAATACAGACATTTACAAAAGTGGAAGGAAGAGTTTGAATTTTCAAGGAGATAACGTTGAAGTGGACTAAGGCAATATTGCCTGTGCTTTCATTAATATTAAATTACTATTTTCTTTATATAACTAATGTCTTATCATTGTACTTTAACATTTAGTTTATAACAATTATTAACAAAGCATCTAATGCCAATCTGTAGAGAACAAGAAGATTAGTAATTTTCTGGTTGAAGAAAAGTGTTCTATTCAAAACTCTTTGATTTGTTACTGGATGCCATTTCCACCTGGAAAAAGCTAGAGAGTGGATCCTATGAAATGGTAAAATCAAAATTCAGAATGCTAACCTGAAAAATAATTGTTGCTAAAATGCCAACAGTCTTTCTTTTTCATCATTTTTAATCTTCAACTAGTTTATATTTCATTTTATTTTTGTTGCATATTCACTGCCCTGCTCAAATTATTTTACATTGTGCAATTCAACTGTTACACTGATTTACCAGGACTAATTTTTGGTAGTCAAAATCTTAGCCATATTAGATAGAAAAGGAAACTAGAGGAACTACAGAACGTAGCAAAGAAAAGGACTAAAATCAATTGCAAGAAGACAGAATGTCGGGTTGTCAGCAAAAGAAGTAGCCAAACATGCAAATTACAAATTGGAGATACCAAAATCCAGCAGGTTCAAAATTTTAATTTTCTAGGAAGTGTTTTAAGAGAGGACAGAAAATGTGACATTGAAATCCAAAGATGCATTGGGATGGCAAAAAATGTTTTCCAAAACCTAAGCAAAATATTAGGAAACAGAAAACAAAGAAAAGAAACAAAGAAAAGAGTACTGAACTCTTATGTCATATCAGTCCTCTTATATAGCAATCAATACTGAAATATCTCATTACAGATGAAGAAAAGACTTGATGGAACAGAAATGTGGCTCTGCAGAAGGATGCTGAGACTACCATGAACTGAACATGTGAGCAATGACAAAGTTTTAGAGAACATGGAAGCAAAAAAGATACTTATGTTTAGCATCAGAAAGAGATGATTGAAATTTCTAGGCAACATAATGAGGAAAGGAGGCTTTGAAAAATTGACACTCAGAGTACATATTAAAGGCAGAGGTAAACAGTACATAACTTACCTAACAAGGAAATGGTTAGCAGAATAGGGATTAGACGAGATAGCAAAAAACAAACTTTACTAAAACCTACACATGATAAGAGAACTGTGATCCTCAAAGAAAAGGAAGAAGAAGAAGAAGAAGAAACATTGAATAAACAACTTGGGAAATAAAAAAAATAGATGCCTACAAAATTTGATCTTGTATTCTGGAGAACCTCTTTGACATTTTCGATGTATTAACTATTGACTACAAACATGAAAAATTCATATTTAGTCATACAACTACATTCTTCTTGTATAAAGTTACTTCTTTATTTTCAAATCTCTACTTTTTACTTAAAGATTGTATGGTATAAAATGACTTCAACATTGTAATAAATAGCTATGAAAGTACTACAATACTGATTTATTGATTTACTTTCATGTATATTTGTCTTTCTATTGGCAAATATTTTATATATATAAATTTATGTGTGTGTGTGTGTTGAAAAAGAGAGAGAGAACACAAGTTTGAAAATAATAGAAAAATTCTAATGTTAATTTCTTCACTGTTGATGTTGTCAGTATCCAAGATTACCTAATAAAGAGATATTAAATATGATTGTATGAAAAAGGTTAAGTCAATACGGGTTGTAAAAGATGAAAAAACAAAGACAAAGTGAAGCAAAGAGAAATCAATGGGAAACACAATCCGCACAGAAACTATTTGAGACTTTTATTTATTTTCTAAATCAAACCCTATGGTAGATAAAAATCACCAATGAAAAATGTTTTTAAAAGATTCAGATGAACAAATAGGTCAACAGATAAAGTGGAAAAATGGGCTTGGCTGACTGACTGTGTGACTCTGAAATATTTGAGAGAATAAAAGAAGAGGAAGAATGGTCAAGGGAAATAGAAAAATAAGAAAAACATAATAATGTCAAATTGATGAATGAAAAAAGAAAGAAAAAAGGAAGAAAATAAAAAATGAAGTAAAGAGGTAAAAATTAAAGGAAGGAAACAAAGAACACAAAGATGGAAAAATAAGAGGAAGAATAAGAAAAAGATGAAATAAAAAGAGGGCAATTGAAAAGAAAAAGATTAAAAGGTAAGGTAGAAAGGGTGGAAGAAAAGAGAAAAACGAGGAAAAGAAGAGATTAGAAAGAGACAGAAGAAAAGGAAAAGAATCAGAATGAAAAGGAGAGAAAATGAAAAAAAGAAGAAATGGAAGAGAATTAGAGAAAGAAAAAATGAGAAAAAGATGAGGGGAGAATAGAAGAAAAAGAAAGAAAATGAGAGAAAGAAGCAGAATGGGAGAAAAAGAAAAGAGGAGAAGAAAAATAAGGAGAAGAATGAAAGAAAAAAGAACAGAAGAGAAGTAAATTGAAAAAAAAAAGAATCTTTAATGCATGGCCTTGAACCAATTTTGTTCACATCTCTTTCAGAATCAATTAAACAATTGAAATGTTATGAGAATTTAGAGATTACCAGTAACATCAATGCTTATATGAATTCTGTGATTACAAGAATTAAAAAATTGACTTTTATAAGACTCTCTCTTGAACAAAATGGTGTAATGTTGACTGTTTAGTTGTTAGAACAACTACCCAGAGGGTTATAAAATTTTTATTGTTTACAAGTACTTAATAATTGAAACAGCTATTAAATTTATGTTTTGTGAAACTGAATCAGGAATTGTGAAACTGAATCAGTAAAAACAAAAAAAAATAAAACTGTATGCAGTGGTATATAAAATAAATGAGTGACCGGGATAAAAATTAATTTGCATAATTGCTACTAAGAAGTATTAAACAATTATTTTCATGAGTAGCATCAGTACTTATTCAGGACTGTCATGTAGCTTGTATCCATGTGAATACAGAACTGAATGTATCAAGGTACTGAAAAGAAAGTATGCTAAAGCTATGGGCCACTTGACACCTCCTCAAGATTAACATCATTACAGATTAAGGTACACATATTAATTTCTTATGTTAAATAATTAAACACAAATTGCATAAAGTCTGAAGCAATGAAATTTTTATATTAGTGCAATTGCTTTGAGTCTGGAGAAGAGGATGAAAATGATCAAAATATCAGAAAGAATAAGTCAAAGTGAAATTCAAAAGGAAGCTTCAAATATCAAAGACATGATCTGTTCACCCAGGAGAAGCAATGCTGAATTTGGGAGCATTTTAGAAAGGCAATTTAAAATTATATATGAGTTCAAAGAATGATATTGTGGTTATCAGTATCCAACTCAAAATTAACAACTTGTCAAGAGTTCATACAGTAAAAAGGATACTCTATAAAAATTATCTAAATGGGTGAATTGCTGCAAAAATGCTACAATTATCAAGCAGAGAAAAGTTGTATAGACAAAACACTGGGCAAAACCATCTGCAATGAAATTGTAGCAATAGCAACAAATAAATCACTAAATAACCTTTAACCTTTAATACTAGAATATGTACGAGTATGGAACGAAAATAATAAAAGAAAAATTAAAATTTAAGTAATAAAAATATTTTAAAATATAGATAAGAATAATAGTTGACAATAACAAAAGAAAAAAGTTAAATTATAAAAAAATAGTTAAATAAATATAAAATACTCCCATGATGCACTTGAACATGTATTTTGCTGCCAGTTTAAATAAAAATACAATTTTCTTTCTCTTCATCTTTAGTGGCCAAAGGATTCAGATATCCAGGTCAGTTCTTTGATATAACAGGTTGCTACCAACAGATAAGCACAGACTTTTATTTCTGTATATATATATTTTGCCTATTCCAGCTGAAGCAAAGCACTCCCAAATCATAATATTGTCACCACCATGTTTAATGGTTGGTATCAAATTCTTTTCTTTAAAGGCCATATTAGGAGCTTGTCAGATATACTGCCTATTGTTCCTTCCAAACATCTCTATTTTGGTTTCATTCGACCATAAAAACATCTGCGAGAATATTTCAAGCTTATTAATATGAGATTTGGCATATTTGAGGTGAGCACTCATATATATATGAAGAAATATAGTCTTAAAGTGTGCTATATTTATGGGATAAAGTGCTCAATATCAGAGATAGAGCGTGTGTAAATATAAAAGTGAACATAGAAGTCAACACTTAGAGGCGGCAGTCTGTTTCATGCTAGATGCAATCATCTGGCCACTGTGTGTGTGTGTGTGTGTATATAAGCATATATATGTGTGTGTGTATATAAGCATATACATGTGTATGTGTATATATGCATATATATATGTGTATATATATGTGTATATATATGTGTATATATACATAAATATATATGTATTTGTATATATATTTATGTATATACCTATAAACACATACATATATATATATATGTATATACACATACAGATTTGCATATGTATATGTATATACATATACACACAAATATATATACATATACACACATACATATATGTATATACATAAAACACACATATAAATATATACATATACACACAGACATATACATATATGTATATACATATACACATATGTGTAGATACATATGCACACACACACATATATATACATATACATACATATACACACATATTATTATATACTTATACACACATACATATATATGTATAAAAATACACATACATACATATATACATATGTATATACATATACACATATGCAAATATATGTATGTATATATATATATATATATATATATATATATATATATATATATATATGCACACATGCATGTATATGTATGTATATACATTTACACACACATGCATATATATGTATGTACATATGTATACACACATGCATAATATTCATGCATATACATATACACACACATGCATGTATATGTGTATTCATACACACAGATACCTACATATGTTTGTATATGAATATATGCACATAACTAAATATTTATATAAATATACACACATATATATCTATATACATATACAGCTATGCATAAATATGTATATAAATATAACACACACACACACACACACACACACACACATATATATATATATATATATATATATATATATATATATATATATGCAGTGAGAGAGAGAAATTAGGAGTGAGAGATTATTTACATATTTATACGTGCGCACATAAACAGAAATATTGCTGCTCTTACTACTTGTATGTAGGGAAGCATGAATATGCACATTTGCAAATACAATTTTATGCATACTTTCTCATTTGATTTCTTCTTCATGTTGCTTCGTAGTAAGATAAATATAAAAATGTATTTATTAAAAAAATACAATTGACCTCGAAGTAACATGGCTGGAGGAACCATTAATTATTTTTGCAAACCATTAATTATTTATCCTTTGTGTTTTGGCTTAAATTGCATAGCATAAACAAAGATCAGAAAGAAATTGATTGTAAGCTTAGATGAAAATTTCCTGTTGTGTTTGCTAATTGATAAACTGCAAAAAGAGAAAAAAGGAAGCAAATGAAGCAACATTATTTCTGAATCTGAATGAATAAAAAAATAAAATACCTTTTACAAGTTGTTTATGTAGAAATATTTTTGTTCATGAATGTATTCATAGTTCAATAACAACTTTGCTATACTTTATTTGATGACCTTTCTTTTCTGGAATTTTCCTTTTTCTATAAAATTCAAAATTTATCTACAATAATATTTTCTATATAATTGTCCTATTCTATGAGTAAAATTTGCCTTAATTCTTAACCTCTAATAATCAATTTTACCTGATTCCTTTTAATTATTTCACTCCTAGCAAAGCACTAAGATGCAGGAGGTTTCTAAGTATGAAAGGATACAAGATAAGGAAAAACAGTATTAAGCAGCAAGATAAATAATATAACAGGAATTAAGAAGACAAGATAACAGTTGACATTGCATTTAAATTTTTGAAAATTGGCATAGGATCTATTCTTAGATCTAGCCATTTCAATAGTAAAACAATGAGACTTAGCAGACAGTCTAGT
>OZ038489.1:124032568-124135068 GCA_964036315.1 Acanthosepion esculentum | reverse complement strand
CTCTTACGTTTAGATATATACCTAGGTATATAAATATTATAAGACTATCTGATTTTGCATATCAGTTATTAGGGAAAACTTCTACCTACATACCCACATACACATATATCAACACATGAGTAAAGTTTGTTAACAAAAATATATATATATATATATATATATATATATATATATATATATTCATGTGTGCATGTATGTGTAATAAGCATGTGAATCTGTGTGTATTCAAATATTAATGCATTTGTATGAAAACGGATTGTAGAAAGATACACCCTGCTTTTGCTGGATTATATTTGGTAGCAAAAATTTCAAACAAAAATTGAAGTTCTGCCTTTTGTTCTCTGAACCATAAATTGACAGTTTAAGGATATAATTGAAAGCTTTTCAGTTGAATCATTTGCAACAAACATTCAAATCTCCAGACATTAAGAAAACAAATAAATAAAGCTGATATTTTTTAGGCATTGTATTTTTTTATTGAACCCTTTACTCGAGTTAAAAGCAAAGTTAATAGAAGTATCAAAAGCAACTATTATTAAAATTGATTTTCAGTTTCAGAGTGGGGACATTTAATAAACTCATCTCCACCCACTTCTGGTTGGGACAAATAACAATGAAATTAATGAAGAATTACAGACTTTAGGTTTTTTCATACTTTCAACACAAAAAAATATTTTCTTTTCATTTTTCTCTTTTTTACTTTATTTTTAGGATAAACATTGATTTATATTTTTATAATATGCATATAATATACACATATAATAATGCATATAATATACACATATAGAAATATGCACATGTGTGTATATATAAATATAAATGTGACCATGGGCATACATAAAATGCACTTATGATCACATGACTCAGAACATCAATTATTTCCCATGATGCTCTTCTGTTTCGCCTTTTAAATGATCCATATTTTTGACTCTAGACTGGCATGATATAATGGTTATCAGCATGGAAAATGAAAGCCATGAACAAAATTATGACGAATGTATTCTATGTTCCTTTTGCCCTTAAAAATTTCGGATAGGCATGAATTCATCTTTTCCTATAGTTTAAATAAGTCTCATTCCTAGCTGCCTTGCCACCTACTATGCATGAATAGAAAGGGAATTTGGATCTCTTTTGCCCTGTAAACAAATACAGCTTACTGAGCTACCAAAGAATTAATTTTTTTTTTCATTTTATTCTGTAATGTTTGCCTATGAGTTGCTTAAGGTTAGGCTATATTCGTATATTGTCTTTTTGCCACTACATATCATCAGCCATATCTGATTTCAAATTCTTTATCATACATTCAATTGTCTTTGATATTTTTTCTGGTAGAGATTTAATTCTTGTTGTCTGTTAGCAAACAATTTATAATATTAGGTGACCAAACATGTTTGTGTATATTCTGTTTGTTTTTTCTTGAATTCTTAATCTACTCATGTGTTGATGGTATTGTACAGAATGTTAATAAAATCATTTTACACATTCAATACAAATTCTGAGTTGTTCATCATTAATACTTACTAAGCTCACAAGGTATTATCTTTGAATAGCTCATTTCTAATTGATAACCCTTTTCAATAATATAGCTATTGTTTTCAATAGCTGTCCACAGTGCATATTCTACAAGATATTCTGCTGCTTTTCTCCCAAGTTTAAATTCATAATTTAGCCAAGCACTAGTAACCATATTTTCATCTGTTATCATTATTTTACTTATTATTACTGTACTTTTTTTTAAAGATCCTCTGGTAGTAAGTGAAAAAAAGGAATATTCATGAATGAATATTACATGAAAGAAAATGATCTTTGGAAAACAAAAAATGCAGCAAGTTCAAGTCTACATCAACAGATAGACTATGAAAGAAATTTTAACAGGAAGAAATTTTCATTGGTTAGATATCACAGGAAGAAATTTTAACTGGGCAGATATCTTAGGAAGAAATTTTAATGGGATAGATATTTTAGAAGAAAATTATTTGATCAGTGCAGATATTTGGGAAAGAATTTTATAATCCCAATGAAATAATTGAAAGTATATTAAATATACTTGAATATATAATTGAAGTATATTAAATGTATGTTTCTTTTATGTTTCATCAGATTGTCCCTTAGATTTCAGACTGAATATCCTGCATCATTTGCTTCTGTTTTTGGCTATACTTTGCACATTTCTTCCAATGTGTATCATCATCGAGTAATTTCATATCAATGAAAATCTCTGTTTTTTACATTTCTCAGTTCTTGGGTACCAATCTGCTATTTGTGATATATTTGTGATATATACATCTGTTGTCTAACATTTTTTTAACTTAACTAGTTCATCTTAGATTTCGTAGTCAAATTTGGTGAATGAATCATTGAATTTGGTTACATTTTTGTGTTCATTAAGTATACACTCACAGAGTAATATATCTAGAAAGATTTATTCCATCACTTTTTGTTCTAAGCTTTGTTCTTTGTTTTTATTTTCAATGAAAATTTTTCACATATTCAACAGTATAGCTGATATAACTCTGTTGTCAAAATGCAGTTTGTGTTTTAGGTAATTTGATAACTTATAATGTCTTTTATTCTGATGAAGGTTGTCTATCCAGTCCTTTTTCACAAATGTTATTGTCTCATGTCATGTTTGCTACTGAGCAATTTGATCTAAATATATGAACAATTCAACATTTTCAATCAGTGAGTGCCTCATTTGTATTTCCTGTTGAGCAGACTAATTATGTTTTTGTCTGGACTGCATTTTTAACATAATAAAAGTGAAGATTACATGTTGCTAAAATGCTTATGAATTCTAGTTTTTGAATGTTTTAAATTTTTTAAAGCTGATGAAAAAAACAAATTTCAAAATCATAATATATGACATCAGTTGATAGTCAATAACACATCCTCTAGAAATTTAGGCAGAAAGTTTAGTAGTTCTGTTTTTTCTTTTTTTTACTAAGATACAATTTGAAGTTGGTCATCAAGGATAATTCTTTAAAATCATGTGTCAAGAAAAAAAAATGAATGCATCTGAAATCTTTGTTCATTAAAAATTACTTTTTGATATTTTCTGTATGAACTGCCATCTTACATTTTTTATTTTCTGCAGATTTTTAATTCTCATCAAACTCAACGTTGCAAATATCACATTAGATGCAAATTAATTTTATAACATATCCTGCACAACTGAAGTAAAATTTAGCAGGTTGATGACTTCCAACAATAATTGCTGGTAATTTCATTAATCTCAGCCTTCCATTCGATAAAGATTCTTACTAAGCTGGCACCTTTGATTTAATTGCAAGGCTTGTCAGATCTGATAAGCTGAATTAATTATATGTGTAAATATTGACTCTGACTTGAATATCAAATTTGTCTGAAATGAAAGGAATTGAGCTTATGAGCAGATTCCCTCTCAATCATTTTAGAATTATTAAGACTGCATGAAAGTGGATTGGAGTGAGGTAAATATGGATTCTGGATATTTATTAAGTATGGCCTTGTTAAGTGGCATCTTTCAACTGGTGGTTGCTTGTCTTGAAAGTCATCATTCAAAAGTCCCGGACGGAACATCAACCACTGGTACTGGAGAGAAATAAGTAACTAATGCAGCTATGTGTTAGATTCAGAGATATATAGGGTTCTTAATGTCTTGTGGCTTGAAGAACGTCAAACAGGACATAAGCTCCAAAAAGGAGAAATAAAATTCATGTTCAAAGCTGATCTGTCTGACTAACATTCACAAATTTGAGATACCCAGTTAGGAATGAATTCATTGCATAATAGTAATGGCCCATCAGACTAGCTTGACAATCATTGCATATGAGAAGAGTGCCATGTAGTCAGTGTACAATGACTTCTCGAAATAAACTATGATGTAGAATGTTACACAAGTTCACATAAAAAATATATATATATATATATATATATAATTATATGTATGTATGTATGTATGTATATAATGAAAATGATAGATGGTCCATGTGGGCTTTTTATAATATGTAGATTTAATATTAAAGGATTAAACAGGGATTTGGGTTTATTCAGAGAATATAGTTTCCACAGGCAGCCCTTTAATCAACTTTCCCAAAAGAGTGAGTCCCACTTCCTTGTTTAATTCTCATCTCTTTAAAAAAGGACATACTTGTGTCCAAAAATTCCAACTTTAAAATCTTTCTCTTCATGCATCAATTTAGTCAAAAGGCCTATAAATATATAATATATATAATAATATAATGATATAATATAATATAATATATATATATATATATATATATATATATATATATATATATAATAAATATCAGCAGTTTTATTGCCAATATTGTTATCATTGTGTTGTCTTTTTAACAGGCCTATTAAATCTACACACACACACACACACACACACACACACACACACACACACACACACACACATATATATATATATCATTTAATGTTTGCTATATTTATAGGAGAAGAGTATACTGGAGATTATTTTTAGATATAAATAAAGTGGACATAACAATCAAATCTCTTGATGTCTATGCACACAATCTCTCTCTCTCTCTCTCTCTCTCTCTCTCTCTCTATATATATATATATATATATATATATATATATATATATGTATATATATACCAGGTGTAACAGCAAAATTGTCCAATTGCTAGATTAAGCTATGAATCTTAGAAATGATTAAAGATATCTTACTGGAATTCTCTGAGGTTTTTATAACCCTATTAGACTCTACTTTGAGCAATAAAAATGTATAATTACTCTCTAATCTTAACAGAAGTATTGTGATTAAATCGATCATAAACAAAAATGACATGTGCATCATTATTTCATCATAGCCAAAGATCAGAAGCTCATGAAGTACTGAAATAAAGCTCAAATATATATATTTTATTCCAGGATCATTTTCCTACTTAATCAAGATGTTCTTTGCTTTCTCTAACCTTCTAACTTTCTGTCCTGGAGTAACAAGTTGCCTCACAGGTTTCACATACAATTTCATTTTCAAGTTTTTTTTCATTGCTCTTTGGACTGTCATAGCTGAAACTCGTCTCTCATGTGCCAAACGTCTTATGAATTGAGTTGGATCTTTTCTAATTGATCTTTTTAGCTCTAACATAAAATGATGATCCTTCTTCCTGTTGTGACCTCCTGATCTAGATTTTCTTTCTACTATTTCCTTGTTTTTTAGTTATTTTCTCTTACATAAATGGTGATACTCGCTTGGAAAAACCTTGGATAGTTCCACTTGTAGTAAAACAAATAAGTACCCAAGGAAAAATGAGGAATAAAAAAAGAAAGAACCAAGAACATAAAACTAAGGTGAAAACAATCATTCAGAGTCCAAAGAAAAAACCTCCAAGACAAGTAAAGGCAACTATGTAAAGTGCTCAATACACGAAGTAGAGCAAACCTCTGATAATCCTAAGGAGCCAGGCAAACCTACCTAAACGGATTGTCAGGGCAATTCCCTGATGATCCGTTTAGGTGAAACCTAGGTAGGTTTGCCTGTTTCCTTAGGATTATCTTTTACATATATATATATATACATATATATATATATATATATATATATATATATATATATATATATATATATATACATATATATATATATATATATATATATATATATATATATATGTATATATATATATATATATATATATATATATGTATATAGGTATGTAGAGAGAGAGAAAGAGAGAGAGAGAGGGAGTGATGAAGTCAAGTCATACCTAAGTATGACCATTTCATAGTCAATGAGTGTTGATTATAGGCTTATGTTTCAATATCTTGTCACTGATGACATTTCATGTGGCTCATTAGAATTGCAAGGGATTTGTGTGTCACAATATCTACTGCATGTCAGATTCTCTGCAGCAGTTTTTCACTTTCTGGATGTTGATATTTATAAAGGCTGAATGAGTCCACTGGTTAGACGACACCCTTTGTAAGTGAGGCTGTAAAAGATATGAAGTTCGATGCCATATTGTGTTGTTTCAGTGATGTTGCTTGTGACTAATGAGGCCTGTCTTTGAAAAGCAAATATAGCCACATTCATTGCATGAAAGAGATTCTTTCAATCCATTCTCAGGGAGATGGCTAAGGTCCCCCATATATTTGACCAGCTCATTTCAGTCCATTAATGGCCTGAAAAGCATGAAACAGACTTGTTGCCTGGTGTTAACCTCAGTGTTCACTTATATTTACACACACTATCTTGCATAGCAGTTTTACCTATAAATATAGCATGCCTTAAAACTATATTTTTATCATACATATATATATATATATATATATATATATATATATATATATATATATATATATTCAGAACCACAACATGTTGGGCTCACTGTACTGCATAATTAGAAAACATTTAACTCATATCACACGGGTCTCCCAGGACTTGTTTGCCTTGAGTTGTACTCTCTTCATCATGTATAACTTCAACCTGATTTTCTCATGCACAATACATCTTATAGTAGACACCTTGAGGTACTCGATTTATGATCAACTTGCTTGGGTTGATGTATTCTTGGATGAACTCAGTTATCCTTTCATTTGACTAACTCTTAGCCACAGATGATATTCGTCTTTGTCAACAGCTTCCAACTCTTTCCTGACTTTGAACAAGAAGTTGGTCATTTCAAGAAGATGTCTATCTCTGAATTGTGGTTGTTAGCTCCTGAAAAAATTAATTTCGGTTGAGCCCTCTGGTTTGAGGTGTGAATTTGTAAACAGTGACTATTTAAGCTAATACTGCACAACTCTTTGACAGAATTGAGTCACTGTCAGTCACTGTGTGTTGATCTGAACCTAAAAATAAACACGCTAAAATTCACCTTCATCCCATACCGTACGCTGATGGCTTAGTGGAAGAAGTTCCAACTGACGCAAATTCAGTTGGGTTTCGATCCTAGCTAGAGGCAACCGGACGTCTAGCCACACTGATGAGCTGTGAAACAGCGAAACAGTCTCTGTGGATGACAAATATATATATATATATATATATATATATATATATAGTTGTGTATTTGGGCAGCAGCTCCCTCTAATACATGTTTCATTAAAAATGATTGTCAATGTAATTTGGTTAAATGTTTTAAACTTTCTTTTCTATGATTAGCCAAACAGGGTCTGATGGATCAAAACAATTTAAATGTTGATGGAAGACATTTTGGCTTGACATGCTGTTTAAAATGAATCAAAATTACTTAAAATTTGGAGGAGGACATTTTCAAAGTCTGTTTTGATTGCCAAATTGTTTCAAATAGATGAAAATAGCCTAAAAGTTGAAAATGGGAATTTTCTCATTAAAATGGACTTTTTATAGTGACATTGGTCGCTGTTTGTTTGAGGTCAAAATGTCAAATCTGCATTTGCAGATGAAAAGGTATATGCTTAACCTTCAGACACTGTGTTATTTGCTGTGATTGAAAAAAATTATTGTTTTTGAATTAATTTATTGACCACAGTCTATGAGTTTGTAAAGGTTAATGAAAATTAACTTTGCTGGCTGAAAAAACATTTTTCTATGAATTTTTCTGGCTTTGAATAATCCTTTTTGGTATCTGTAAGTGTAAAGCTACAAATCTCTGATTCTCTTTTATGGTATCAGAAGACATTTTGGTGAAATAGATAAATTCTCCATGCTTTTTTTTCATTTCTTTCTTGCGGATTTTCTTTTATATTCGATCCTTCTTCATTACTTTTCTCTTCCCAATTTTCTTTCATTTTGCCTTCCTCCTACTTTATATTCATTTTTCTATCATTTTTCATTTACTTCTGCCTACTCCTCTTTTTTTACACCCGGTTTCATTTCGCCTCCATCTTGACATCATATCCCAAAATATGCGGAATGTACATTAAAAAAGGTACTTATACCAACACCTATTGTTCACAATTTGTTTTAACAGTTTACAAACAATGAAACAGCTTTCTCACTCTCTCTCTCTTTCCATATATATATATATATATATATATATATATATATGTAGATTGATAATATCAGTGGTCAATATATATATATATATATATATATATATATATATATATTAACATGATAGCTTACAGTTTGTCTCAGTAAATGAAATGACATGTATATATTTATATATGAGTTCTACCTAGATTCTATCCCCTTGGGATTTTATATATATGTATATATATATATATATATATATATATATATATATATATATATATATATATATATATATATATATGAATAAAATCTCCCTTATATATATATATATATATATATATATATATATATATAAAATCCCAAGAGGATAGAATCCAGGTAGAACTCAATGTCCAGGACAGAGTAAGAATATAATATAAAAGGCTCAAACACTAATATTCCATAGTTATAATTTATTACATTGGAATTGGAATTACGATCCAATTCATCAGACCTACAAATTCAAAAAGAAATCGGAAAATATAACTCTGGGTATAAAAAGCAAAATTTTTGTGAGAATGTATGTGTGTTAGTCGGAAACAAGTGTGAGAGGGAAATGTATGAAAGCTCTAGAGAGAGGTGTAATGGAAGAAAGAAGTACAGGAAAGGTCTAAAGGTGAAGGTGGGGATTAAAATTTAACAGAGAGAAGTTTTAAAGAGAGGAGTTAAATAACGGTTTAAATGAGTGAGATACAGATAAGTATGAATTATTTTTCGATGCAGGTCTGATGAATTGGATCATGATTACAATTCCAATGTAATAAATTATATCCATGGAATATTAGTGTTTGAGCCTTTTATATTATATTATATTATATTATATATATATATATATATGTTATTTATATATCATGCTCACACAGTGTTAACAAATTGAATAGATCATTTCATGCCTGCATTTGTGAGAACATTTTGACATCTACGGTGTCACATGTGCATAAAGAATATCTAACAGATGGTATTACTGCTCACCATAGAAAATGCAGTGGCTGAACACAGTTCTTTAATGATCATGACCAGAAGTTTTTGCATTAACAGACAAGTGACAATGGCACAAATCACATCCACATTCAATGCAGAAGGTAACAGGTGCATATACAGCATGCCATTTCAGAATTCTGTCTCTGTTAACATCATGACACTGGACATATCTCCTAGTCTTGTGATATCTGACAGCCAGACACCAGCACATATGATTTGATTATAGTGGTGAAGGCTTTGTGCAGAACCAACCACACTTTTTGAAGGGCTGAATACAGAGACCTGGTGCACTATGTACCACAAGTTCCCCAAACAACCCTCTGCAGGTCTTGAATTCAGCGTTGTCTTTCTCCTAGACCAGTTATTTTATGTTTTTACCAGAGCTCATACTGCAATTTTATTTGTTATTATCACTTTTCTCTGGCACTTCTTATTATTGGTTCCCATATTGTATTCATTTCTATAATAATTTTACATACTGTAAGTAATTCTAATACATTTACTTGGTTTTAAAAAGAAATATAGTCTATTAAAATTAAAAGTGAAATTTTTTTTAGAATTGTAGTTAAATAAAGCATATTGTAGCCTAAACATCCCCCCAAAATCTTTAAGTATACAAATAGAAGAAATGGCGTAAGAATTTTTTGCTGTTAACAATAAAATTTTTATAAAAACCCAGACGACATGCATTTAGCGAATGTCAGAATTTGTTGAAAAATACATCCCTACCCATCCCTAAACATAACCCCGCTTTTGAATGTAACTATTAACTGATACAACAAAAATTGAAATTGAACACGCTACCCCCCTGTCTGGATGAATGGATTTCTCTGTATCCTTGGAAACACTGGATTATGAATCTTTGCCATGCCTTTAAAACTGTAAATTCAAAAATAAGTTACTCCAAAATTCACTTAAGGATAAAATGGAACTAATGTCTTTAATTTAATTACAAAATTAAATTCGAAGCTTATAGCTTCCATTTTTGAAACATGGTTATTACTGTGTAACGAAAAAACCATATTTTAAATCAGTTAATTTATAATATATATATATATATATATATATATATATATATATTATACAAAAATGATTTTTAAATATATATATTTCTGTATTTAGTCCATTGCTTGGCAAGCTTGATCTCCCTTTTCTCACCATATGTGGACAGCCACTTCTGATTTTCTACTTCCCCTTGTGTTACAACTTTCTGGTGTTCTTGAAGCTTTACCTTAAGGAGGCAGGAGGCGGCATGTCTCCCCTTTATATTTCTTTCCGTAGCTAAGTTAAGGCTTCAAAAACACCAGAAAGCTGTAACACAAGGGGAAATGGAAAAATCAGGCATGGCTGACCACATATGGAGAGAGAAGGGAGATCACCGCCCTCTGTGGGATCAGGTTGAGATCATAGACAAAGAACATCATTGGAGAATTTGTAAACTTAAGGAATCAACACATATGCTAGGCCACAAAAATCTCCTGAGCCGACCAAGCATAGAAATGAATACAATATGGGAACCAGTAGTAAGGAGTGCCAGAGAAAAGTGATAATAATAAAGAAAATTGCAGTATGAGCTCTGGTAAAAATATGAAATAATAACAGCAAATATGACAACAAAGATGAAGGCAATAGTCCGAATAATGTAAATAGTGTACATAATACCTCATCTCAGAAATATAGACATATATAAAGATAATGTTTTGTAGCTGAAAACTTGCACTATCCAACACTATTATTCTACTAACTGTATCTGCTTTAGTTTCCATGGAAATAATTAGGAAGCCTTATTCTCAGAGCATTCCTTATAGATAGGTTGATAGATACTGAAATAGATTGAGAGATAAGCAAATAAGAATACATGGGATAAAACAAATAAATGTGAAATAATGAAAATAGATCGTCATGTATGATTTTTTAAAATGCAAAATATAATTTTCTTCTTTTGGTAAATTCAAAATTTCTGATTAAATCTGTTGAGCTGCAAAGGGTGTATCTTTCAAATGACAGCAAACTTCCTTCTTGTTATTAATTATTCATATTTCAGGGGAAATTCAAGCTCGAGCCATAGCATTTATATGAAATGATTAAAAAATGTAGCTGTTGTTTTGAAAACAGAAAATACTAGTGATGAAGTTTGTGTCATCAAATTAAATTTTTAGGCAGTGTTTATAAAGAAAATCAAAAAATGTTGTATTTAAGATATTTGCCTAAACAAGTTTTGAAGAGCACAAAATAAGAAAATAATGATGAGACTTGAAGAGATCCACTTTATATGTGTATACAGGTATAGGCAGAAATCTATCAAGGTATATAAATGTTTGTTTTCCTGTATGTGTGGGGGTGATCAAGAAAGAGAGAGAAAGAGAAAGAATGTACGTATGTATGTATGTGAAGTTTTATTGTTAGTTTGATGCCGTTGTTAAAAATGGAGGAGTTTGCATGAATGTGTAAATACAAGCACACGTATATATTCAAAATCATATCTGAATAATTTTGTTTTAATATTTAATCATCCAAGTGTCATTCAGAAGTTTATTGAATTGGGATATTGTAAAGGTGTATATGGAGGGAGCAAGGGGTGTATATTATGAGGATATTTAGGATAAATGACCATTGCCTTAAAATGGTTAAGATTGTAGTGATCAGGGAAACATATCCTTGGAAGTTCTTTTCACATTGCAGTAGTTCTGAGGAAGAAGCTGCCTGAGTTCAACTTACTTCTTGCTAATGGAATATGAAGGGAATGAGGAAGAGTCAACTTAGTGTACCTGGCAAGGCAAGTCCAAGCTATGAATGTATGGACTGTTGGAACCAAGGAATGTTGTTTGCCTGAAAATCTGTCATGAACATAGCCATAGAGCAAGGTCAGAAGATAGATCAGCTGCCACATTCTGGTTAGGTAGATTTTTGGGGATGTTCCAATAAATAATATATTTACTAGTGATCTGAGAATGTTCTTATGCAGATCATTAATATATAGCAGAAAAAGTGTAGGCCCAACAAGAGAACCTTGTGGGATACATGCATGTGTTTCAGAGAACTGACAATTAATAATGATTTTCATGGAGTAATTACTTGAAATTAGAGAAGACTCTACCAGAAATGCCATAGTTGAGATGTTTGTGTAACAGCTCTGTATGCCACACCTTTTCAAAAGCCTTTGAGATATGTAAGGTGATTACTCTCATGATGGATTTATTATCAAGCTCTTCACTGACTCTATGAATAATTATAGTTACTACATCAGGGATGAATCAAGATGAGTGAAATTCATACTATTTGTTGATCATGTGGTTTTTATTGCTGAGGTCATTAAGGAGGCCAATGAGAAAATATTGCGATGTGGCTGAGTGGTCACCTGCATTCTTGTAAACAGGACACATAGATGACACCTTCCATAGATCTGGAAAACATTTCTACTTCAGACAGTAGTTAAACAATTTTACCAAGATTGAAGAGAACTCTAGGCTAAGGATCTTAAAAAAACTACAGGAATTTTATCCAGACAAGTAGCCTTTATAAATTCAATGTATTTTCTAATTCTAGAAACTTCCTGAGCTGAGATAGAGATGTTGCATAGTTTGTGTTCTATGAGAGGAGGGAAGTCTAGATTACTCTACCATGGAGTTAGAGGTAAGGTTCATTGCAGAGATCATTGCCTTATCTCTCTTAGATGAGATAACCTCAGAATTATTTATGATGAAGGGGACTGGCAATTTGCCTATGTTTAAAATCTTATTTGAAATTTTCCAGAAGTTGCAAGAACCAATTTTCTTGCTTTCAACTTTGGCTTGGACTGCTTGTACATAGTTGCTTTTAGCATTTTCCATGAATCTCGTGTACTTCTGAAAGTAAGTATTCTACTACCCAACTCCTTCGAACAGAGATGGTAGTATGGTTACATTTGGGTATGAAGAAGGGTTAGCTATTTGACTTTTGTCTGTACTTTTGTTGGGGGATGAAACCTTCCATGTATGAAAGGACCCAATTGGAAATGAGGGAGCCTTTTTTGGCAGCTCTATTTCTGAAATATACTGAGAGGAGCCTTGACACTGTATGATCTGAAGTTATTGTCTTATGAAATGGAATATTGAAGGAAGCCTTCAGTTTGGCACCAACTTTGACATTGACCAGTGAGTGGTCTAAGGTGCCCAAAGGAAGTAACATTTCAAGAGAATATTTGTCAGGAGAGGAGGTGAGAAAGATGTCTAGGAGTTTAGCATAATGTCCAGCTACATTGGGAACATGAGTAGGCTTATTCACAACCTGGACCTGTTCAAATCATATGGAGAAGTCATGGTAGTACTTGTCTTTTTGTTGGTTATGTTTGAATATACTAACAATTCCTTGTGGTGAATATTGAAATCATTACAAATTTGAATGGTAGCTGAGGTGTGGTCAGAGAGGATACCATCAATCTTCTCAGCTACACTGTCAAACATTGCAGTACCATTGGACAATAGACACTGAAAACAAAAGACATACAATGTATTTTCTTGTTTATATTCAGTAATTTCTGAAAATAAAACTAAACTAAAAGTAAAACTAAGAAAAGATAACAACTGTTTCTCTTTCTCCTCTGTTATAAATGAAAAAAATTATAGCAATTAAAAGTAATTTTAATATATACATTTATTTAACATATTTAAATGTTTATCTACAGAAGCAATTACAATTTAAAAGTTCCTCTAATACACTGTTGTGGCAATCAAACAGTTTGACATTCAGTATCTTCAAAGTTGAATAGGAATAAAAATAAACTGACAATAAAATAAAATTGTAATTTTTCTAAAATCATCAGAAGAATTCAAAATACAGATTTGTAACTTGCATATTATCAATTTCTGCTTGAATTTCTAGTGTTTCCAATTTCTTTGTGAATAATATAAATAATTGTTTATTATCACGTTTAACATGACATAACATTCTAATTCTACTATGACAACAGAAATGTCTACTCCACAGATATTCAATTTGCTCATATTTATGCAGTAGACTTTCATTTTTTAAGCAATTAATGGGTTGTTTTAAAATATGAAATTATTTCTTATTGCTATAAACATTATATATTTAGTAAGTGTTTGAGTAGGTATCCCTGTTTATTTAAACAATGAAATCAATGTCTAGAGATTGAAAGTCTTGCTAAAGAAAATGTGCTCCCTTTTCAATCTGGGATTAGCAAGCAAGTGTTAGGTGACCATTACTAACTTAATTAGTTTGATCCATGCTAGTTTTGACTTTTGTCTGTACAAAACACATTGTCTGTATCTCAACACACTGCTAGACTTGCATAAGTAATAAAAGCATTTAGTGAATTTCTATTTATGAAACACTTAATATCAAAAGGATGAATTAAGCAAGTTAGTCAAAAGATTCATTAATAATAACATATAGAGTGACACAGAGAGAAAGGGAAAGAAAGAGAGAGAAAAGTTTATACTGAAATTTTAAGTAGATGAGATAAAGAGATTTATGTTAGGATGAAGAGGTCTCTTCTTTTTGAGAAAATAATTATTTACTTTTTAGGTTGTGGAGGTGTCTGTGTAACCATTGACTGCTACTTTAACACCAAGAAAAATATACAATCTCTAGAAAGGGGTAATCTTTTCCTGTGAGATAACCTCAAGGGAACGAGTTGAATGCAACACTAAAACAACGCCTGACACACTCAATCAGTTACTGGAAGGGAATTTCTGAATACAAAATGGTCATTTGCAAAGAGCAAAATTCTTTCCTCTATAAACATTGCTGAAAAAACATTTCATGAGATACTTTATTAAGTTTAGCTTTTAGTCCAAAATTAGACCGAATTTGACAAAATCGAGGTGGGAAGATCATGTTAATATCTATATGTCTATATATCTATATCTATATATATATCTATATCTATCTATCTATATATATATATATATATAAATCTCTCTATATATATCTATCTATCTTTATATATATATATAAATCTATATCTATCTATCTATCTATATATATATATAAATCTCTCTATATATATCTGTTGAGTCTTGACTCAATGTTGAATCTCGCCTATTGCATGGAATAATAATGCAACACAAAATGTACTTGGAAAAAGAATGTATTATAACAAGAAAGTGTACACAATAAGTACATATAGTATTTCTGTATATTTCTGGGAAGACGTTCCTGGAGAATGTGTTGACTAGTCGCAGTCGATCAGAGTCTCTAGTTGGATCTCGTGATTCCAACTTCCTTCTCTCTCGTCTTCCGGTATCAACCATTATTTATATAGTTGGTAGTCACCTATGCAGATTAGGTGGATTCCACCACAACAATATCTATCTATCTTTCTATATATATATAAATCTATATCTATCTATATATATATATAAATCTATATATATATATCTATATCTATATATATATATATATAAATCTCTCTATATATATCTATATCTATCTATCTATATATATATATATATATATAAATCTCTATATCTATATCTATCTATCTATCTATCTATATATATATAAATCTCTATATCTATATCTATCTATCTCTATATATATAAATCTCTATATCTATATCTATCAATCTATATATATATATAAATCTCTATATCTATATCTATCTATCTATATATATATAAATCTCTATATCTATATCTATCTATCTATATATATATATATAAATCTCTATATCTATATCTATCTATATATATATATATAAATCTCTATATCTATATCTATCTATCTATCTATCTATCTATATATATATATATATATATATATATATATATATAATTGTGTATTTGAGCAGCAATCCCTCTTTTATACAAGTTTCATTAAAAATGATTGAAAAATACTGTAGTTAAGTATTTTATTTAATTTTTCTTGTGTTCTTATAATTTTCTTATTTTCTGGATGTAAGATTTGTAGAAATTGTCCAAATGTTTTGTATGTCCAAGCACTTTCTACTATATTTTTAGCCATTAACAATGTATGTATCTAGAGATATAGGAATGTTTTATTTTATTTTAAAAACATGGTCAGCACATTTTGGCCATGATCATAGTTGATATTGGCAAGATCCAAATTACATATATCCCTACAATGTTGATCTCTTCAAGTCTCGAGTTAATCATTATCAAAAGCAATTTATTATTCATAATTTTTAATATGGATGCATATTGTAAGCTAGAACTCATATTATTCATATAAATATGAGTATATCCTGAAAATTCTACGAACAAGGACAGCTTAATACCAATTTGATTGAGAAAAATGACTTGCATAATAAAATCTGAGATAGTATATTTTATGCAAATATCTACAAATAAATCAAAAAGTAAACTTTTCTTCAGAAGATCCAATTTTTCAACCAATATCATAAACAAAGGAAAATGAAATGAAAGAAATGCAAGGCAAAAAGGGATAATCTTTACAATATGATATTACCCACGTTAAAATGAATTGTTATTTAAATAAAAAAGAAAATACTTTTAGAACATGTAAAGAATTCTCCAAACTCGAACAGAAAAGACACAGTTATTCTATAATATTTCAATGGTACATCTATAAATAAAATAAATAAAAAACATTCCTATTGGAACATTAAAAGTTTTCTTCATAATCACAGCCAACCAAGATGTATGAAAAATTATCAAAATGTATATAATATATTCCATAATTATTTAGCATTTTATCTATAAATAAATCAAAGAGAAACCTTCCTTTTAGAACATCTTGTTAAATCATTAACATAAAGAAACCTTCTGTTTCGAATTTCTTTTAATATCATTAACAAAGACCAAGTTGTAACAGTAATTAAAAAACAATAATCAATTTCATATTTTAAATGTGTTAATATAAATAAATAAGTACATTCTTTTTAAAATGTTAAAAAATTCCTGCAATAAGATATGTTTTGTTCTGTGATGCTGTTTAAATTATCCAGTTTCTCACTGTAGCATGGTAATGCTTTGTTCAGCTTTCAACAATTCATAAAAACATGTCCTTTTGAATTCCACTAAACACAGAGAAAACAGCCGTGCTGAATATTATTAGCTTTGACTATTTTTGCTTGACATTCTTATTATTAATCCAGTTTTTGTCAGTGAGCGTCCTGTCTAAAAAAGTTTTACTTTTTAAAGAAAAAAAGATTTAATGACTAACCAATGTTTGTTTCACTAATTTTACATTCAACTAAATTCACATTCAACCCATTTTCATCACATCTATTTTTTTTCTGAGGCTTGTAAATGACATACAACAAATTAACTGAATATTTTTTTTTATTTTTCTACAACTTTGTGTTGTTTTGCATCACTGTTTTCAATTCCTCTGATTTTCAACTTTCAAAAGCATTCTCGTCATGTACTTGCATTTACTGTATCATTTTCATAAACTTCAGTGATCTGTTGCATAGTTTGCAATGAACTTTTCCAGATTATGAAAATGAAACAATGCCAAATTTTTTTTATTCAACTCGGATTTTCACCAGAATAAAATCAATTTCTGCAAACAGTTCTTAAAGTGTAAATAAACACAAACAATAATAAGTTGAGTAAACTTCAAATTCACTATTAAGATTTCCCTAACATTATATAAAAATAGCATATGATATATACAGATCTATGCAAGTAAATATATATTTATATTTATGCGTGTGTTTGGGTATGTGAATATCACACCGTCTATGTCTAGTGACATGTATGTATAAATGTTTTCTCAATCTTTATAGACATGTGTGTTGGATGAAACTTCTTGTCAGCATTGTAGAGTCTTAAAATCTGTGCACCACCCTCATCTTCTACTTATGGCTGCTACTCTTTCCTTTGAGTAATTGCATTATGCCAGTGAACACACAAGAAGACATCAAATCAGTCTCCTCTGACACACCTCAATTATAGGCAAAGAATGTAGAGAGAGTGGGTGATCTTCAGTAGGCTTCTTCGTAATAAATCCAACACGTACATAAGCCTTAAATCCGGAACATAGACAGACATCATATTCGTAAATTAGTCATTGCAAACTGCATTTATTGATCTATTGATTTATCCTTTCCTGTTCATGAATATCTATGTTCTCATGCATTTACATATTTCATTCTGATCTTATAAACAGGAACAGAATGTTCGTGTTTATGCTTTACCCATTGAAATCATTCCATGCAGAACCTTTAATTGATATACAAATTACTTAGAACCACAGAAAGAAGTTTTTTAATTCCATATGGAATAACAATTACCTTTTATAATAGTTTGGTGTGTGACTATACTATTATTTTTCTTATTAATGCCTGAACAAGAAACTTTTTTGCTTTTTTAAAGTAAGTTCAAAAAAGAAGTTTTTCCTCCAAAAATTGATTTTCTGTTTTTCATAGCATTTAGTCATTGGAAACTAACAAGACAAGGACCAAATAAAACATACTTCTTTTTCTTTATTGCATCAAATATATATATATATATATATATATATATATATATATATATATATATATATATATATATATATATTTTTATAGTCGATGACCAAATTATTCATACACTCATCAATTTTGAATATTTTTATCCATTTCTCATAATCTAATGCCTGTATGATATCAAGTTTTTTTTAATACCTTAATGAGCACAAAAATGGAATATAAAACTCAATTTTCAGAACAATAAGTTAAATACAACAAATTTGACAGTCAAATTATGCAAAATAGGAAAAGACAAAATTATTTGTACAGCAGAAAATATCTTTTTAAATTGATTGAGTCATGTAAGTAAAAGTAATTTACATAATTATTTTTAAATAGCTGTCTCTTTTTTTCCACATGATCAACAAATCTTAATTAAACTTTATATTCATTAAGAAAAACCTTTATTAAATCTATTACAACCACTTCTAAAAAGTTTTACCAAGCTGGAATAAAAAAATTAATTAAAACTTAAGATGTGCAAAAGGAAGTGAACCCTTTCATTTAATATTTACTTAATTAGTTTATTTATTTATTCAGATTATTTTGTTTATTTTCTCAGGGATTAATTATCTTATTTGTTTGGATTTGTAGAGCATGCATATATTTGCATTTATCATACTGGTATTTTTTAAGGTATTTGTTTTTAATTTTTGATTTTTATGTAACATAGTAAAATTTGTTTTTTGCTTGTATTTTGAAATGAATTCTGATCATTTATTTAGTAATTTGTGTTGGTCTGGGTTGAAAAATTTAGCTATTTCCCCCTCCAGACAGAGCTTAGTGTTTTAGGATTTATTGTTGCAGGTTGATGTTGTGGATTATCTTTATTTTCCATGATATTTTTGGTGTTTTTTTTTTAATTTTAATTTTTTTAATTTTTATTTTTATTTTCCATATATGTTTAGAAAGCATTGTGCTATTTACATATTTACTATCTGTAAAGGATGTTTTGTATACACAGTTTCATTGATTCTAGGGTCCTTCAGTTATTCTTATGTATATTTTTTCTTTGTTATTTGCTGATTTTACAGTCATCTGGTATATTACCTTGTTTGGTAATCAATTGCCATTTAAAGGGCATTCATTCATTCTTTACTCTGCAGTTACAGGTGGATTTAGAAAATACATAATTTATTCAAGGTAAAAAAAAAAATTGTCGAGTAGTGGTAAAGTCAGCAGGCAACAATGAAAATAAATGAAATTCTTATTTTTGTTTTCCATGTTCAATATTAGCCAGTGTTAAACTACAAAAGTGATCATAATTTCATTTTTTAACTATCAAAGAAATTTTGCTGTGCCCTGATATATGTAATAATTACAGCGAATGAAATCTTTGAGGGGTTTGTTAAAAAATCCTACACATGATTGCATTTCTTTAAGATATAGTGATTTTCCAAGTGTAGCTTAGATGTGGCACAAAGCCGAAATCAAGGGGTAACCAGTGAGGATCGAACTCACTACTTAGTTGTAATTGTTCTAGCAAGACAAGTTTGCTAACCATTACACCACCTTGAGGTGCCCACATTTCTTTATGATATATATTAAGTAGTCAATTAATCAGTTTATCTTTAGATCTATTTATCAGTTGATATATCTTAAAATAATTTATAATGCATGTGGAAAAATGTCTTTATATATATATGTGTGTGTGTGTAGTAGTAGTTGGGCACGCAGAGGATCTCTTTCTTTCATGCACTCTATTTATACAAGTATAGATATATTGACTAAGTTTTAGCATGCTTCTCTCTGATAAAGTTTAGCTCACTAGTTTCACATAACTTTTAACAACTGTAATGAATTCATTTTTTGTCCTACACTTGTGGCTTTCTTCCAAAATAAGTTAATCTCAGTAAATCCAAACACATATTGGAGGGCATAACATACTGCAATGTTTTGCAATGTCTAATATGATTTTGATTATCACTGGATGAACCATTACTGCAACATTGTGTCAGACTAAGCTAAATTTAATAAAGATTAGGTGGTTCCACCAATCAGCAACTGTTATTGTCTTGCAGACCAAATTAATGATGGTGTGAGTAAGATGGTAAATAAATGTTCAACTTCTGTCACCTTTTGATGATTTAAGTACAACTAAGTAAATATCTCTACATTTCAATCTTATGTTTCTTTTTGCATCTATGTGAAGACACTTAATAATTAGAAATTGTTTAAAAAATAACAAAACGCTGACTTACTGACTGATGACATAAAGCATCAGAATGTGAATTCATGGCCATTCTAATTATCAGCTCCTCTGCTTTGTTTTCATTCTCGTGACAATTTTAGTCATTTAACATCACTTCATCATGAACAAAGTGAAAAGAACAAAAGAATAAGAAACTTCTCTTCAGATAATTGCTTTAAACTGCACTTCTATCCTGATTAGCATCTCACATTCCTAAGGTTTACAAAAACTCCTGACAATTACGAATTGGGATTTGCTAATGATGAAGCCGTGAGGAATTTTTTTTATGTAAGATTGAAACGGTTCATGTCAGCTGATGACAACTTTGGTGACTTTTATGTTTTTAGAATAATTTGCATTTTTTTTCCTTGTAATTGAATTACATTGAAATGATACAAAGTGGCACCAAAAAGTCCTAAGCTCTACCCACTTTCCAAAATCAGAACCAATAACCAAACAATTAGTGGGAGGAGGGATTCTAGTTTGGGCGGAGAACTTTCCAGCAACTTTTCATCCTACCTCAGTTGCAAAACCTTAATTTTTAAATCAGCTTCAAAAATTCCATTTTAAACTGGGATTGAAATATGAGAGCATATCAAGAATATTTTTGTTTTCACAGATATTGACACCAAATCTTATTTCATCGACACACTTAAAGAATATCTATTTTTTTTTTTACAGATCTTTACTCCAAACCACATTTCATGAAGACATTTAAAGATAATTCGACTGGAGCTCTACTGAAAGTTTTCATATACTAGTTGTTGGATTCTTTACTACCTTACATTTGAAAGCATCTTAATTAGTCATTGATGGTCTTCAACGTCTAGACTGTATTTCAAAGGGAAAGTCATTAATCTTAAAATGCTTAGCCAGTTTTGGGTAGTAAGTTCAGATATTGTATCATTTTCTTCCACTTCCCAAATTCTGTGAGCAGCTTCAGCTGCATTGAAACTGTTTAAAATAAGACCACAAAATTGGCTGAAGCTCAAGACTTACATGTGCCATTATAACATTTGAAACAAAATATATAAAATGCACGTAAATAGTATTGAGAACAACAAATAAAACAATTACAACAATAAAAAAGTGATAAGAATGGAAAATATCAATATTCCCAATACTGAAATAATAATGATCTTATTTAACCAGCTCAAATGAGTTACAGTAACTGTAATAAACTCAAGAAAAAACTATAAGAAACTAGAATTAAACCATTGAATAAAATAAAAGAACCAATATAAAAAAGTAAGATAGAAAAAGAGATTGAAATTCAATGAAAATAAATCTCAATTTTTAATGAAATATGAAAAGAAACAAAAGTAGAAAGCAAGAGATTAATTAAAATAAAGTGAAAAAAGCAGAAAATGCCATACTAACTATAAAGGAGACACTGAAGCAACACACGGGTAAAAGTGTCTATTTTCACATATAACACAAATATTCTACATGGAATTGGGGAAATAAGGAAGCCTATAAAAAATCATGATAACGTGAAGAATTAAAAAAATTCTGGAATAAGTTATGGGGAAAATGAAGAGAATTATGAAATGGATTTAAAACACTGAGTAGAAGTAGAAAAATAGAAGAGAAATGAAACAATATAGACTTGGAGTAATAGAACAAAACCTTCTACAAAAAATGAAACTTTTTCAGGAATAGATAAAATACATCATTTCTGGTTAAACCTATTTACATTTATGCACAAATCATTAGCAAGTCTGTTCTCTTATGCAATCTTAAATGATCCAGGAGAAAACCTGAGGCAGCTGATCTAAGGCATTACATATTTAATTCCTAAACCTGATGATACTGCTAACCTCCAAAATTAACAACCAATTACTTGTTTATCTGTGGCCTACAAAGTACTAATATCAATTTGAACTGAAATAAACAGTTCCTTGAAAGAAATAGCATTCTCCAAAAAGAGCAATGAAGAATGGTCCTTACAGCTGCAAAGATCAACTATTAATCAAAAAGATGTTACTGGAATACTGTCAATTGAAAAAATAGAAACGTATTCACTGTCAGGACCAAATAACAGAAACCATATCATTTGAGGACTTTCAACATAAGCAACAACTAAAATGGGTAGCACATGTAACTTGAAGAGGAAATCATGACATCATCAAAATATTCACTTTCCACACTACTTCAAACAAAAGGTTAGTCAGATAATCTCAATCAATACTATGCTGGGAAGAGTGATATCAGCGACTGGACTTGAGAAACACACTTTTCTGAAAATTGTTTTAAGAGAAAGAACTAATAAATTTCAACTGACAGCAGCACTGGCTGCTCGGTTAATGAATGCAAAATGTTTCCTTATAAGGAAACAATTAATATTACCATTAACATAACATTTTAATAGTGTTCCATACGTTACAAATACCATAGGTTGAATGAAGATAGAGAAAAACATGTCTTTTTATACTACTGAATCCATAAATAATAGTTATAACAATTTCTTAGATGATGCATTAAGAGATCTACTGTTTGACATGTTCAAGTGACAAGATGTTGACACTACAATCTTAAGATATCATCAGAGATTTGTGTAAAGAATGTGAGGTAAACTGAATTAAATTTCTGTAAACTGATGTGGGAGAACAATAATTAAATGCATGATCTCCACATCCTAAATGAAGTTAAATTTTATCTTACCTATAACACAATTATGGTGAATATTTTCACATGAGATTCCGCTTCACAATAGGTTAATAATAGAATTAGGAGTGAACAATATAAATTCAACATTAACTTATGCTGGGGAATATATAGAAAAACATTAACAGTTATTTAGGATCAAAATATGTCGAGACTTTTCTTTTAACATTCTCCTACAATAAACAATTATGCTTTCTTACTTTTCTGTGTGTGTATGTCTGTGTGTGTGTGTGTGTGTGTGTGTGTGTGTGTGTGTGTGTGTGTGTGTGTGTGTGTGTGTACAGCCTTAGATTTTATTATGAAAAAGTCAATGTATTTCTAATAAAATTTATATTAACAAAAGGATTATGGTAACTTTGCCAGGATATAACTATATTTATATGATAAATATTTAATGTGACTTTCAGCTTATAAGATGTAATTTGGTGTGTGGTGATATTTTATTATACAAATTAAGGGTTAATATTAATATTAATAATATTAATATTATTTAGCATAAATAAATGTACATAATAATATAGTTATTGATATTTTAATTTTAGATATCTAAAGGTTGCTATATCTCTTAAGAAAAATATAACCTTAAAGGAGAAAAAAGATCTAAAAAAGTAATTGTGTGATAGGAATACAAGGTTGGAAATTGTAAAAATGTTAGCAATCAAAGAACAATCAAAATAAAATTGTAAACATTGACAAAATGAGACCCCCCCATCCCCTCCTCCTCAAAAAATATATGAATGTTACAAAAAGAGATTTGAGAAAAATGAAAAAGTCTAATATGCAAGTGACCTGCAAGAGAATATTCAAAGAAGCTGGTGTTTTGAATCTAAAGAGAAAAGATGCAGAATATTAAGAATATTGATTAGCTACATAAAAATGGCTAAACTATCATCTATAAGTAAATATTACAAAGTGAAACATGTAAGTTGAGAGAATAATATGAATAGTGATTTATGAATGGTAATTTGATATTGGTAAGTGATAAGAAGACTAGAGGTTGGATCCTTCTTGAAAATAGTCCAACAGAATAACTTAAAAGATAGAAGAATAATGTTTTGGGTTAGGATTATAAACAGAAAAATAACAGATCCCTTCAAAGTTGATGTAAAGATAAATGCAGAGAATTATTGTAAGTTCTTGGACAAGATATTTTCTTAATGGCACAAGTCGCAATCAAGAAGTTTAAGCTGGTGAGTATATTCATATAAGACCATTTTCTTTCACATTCTGGAGAACTGATTCCTGGTCATCATGTCAAAAAAGATTTCAAATATTCCAAATCAATGGAATGGCTCCCAGTTTCTCACGACCTTAATCCAGTTAAAAATTTGTGGGACATTATTAAAAGAAATAAATAAGCGAATGGAAAACAGTGAAGCAATGAAAGTAAAAAAAAAGCTTCATTTAATGTTAAATTTGGGAGGAGATAAGTTTTAAAAATGATCCATGAATCAAGTGATAGAAATTTCATCAATCATATAATAATTTATACATATAAATAGGATATTATGTTCATCAACTGTATCTTCCAGTGGCTTATATTTTTTGGATTTATTAACAAATAAAAGTTTATTTCACAATTGAGGGCAGTCAAAAAAAGTGATAATTAATATTTTTAATTAGGATAGATATTATAATAATCTACACTCATGTGTTGTATAGCTTGTATAAATATAAATATACCCTGAAAATATATATGTCTCTGGATTTTATCCTCCTTGGGTCTACCCATACGGATTACCTAGTTTTTCATAAACTAACTAACTATATATATATATATATATATATATATATATATATATATATATATATATATATATATTTAATTTGTTAAATTTTTTTATTTAGTTTTTCTAATATTCTTACATTTTTTCATTTGGCATCTGGCACCCACTCAGTATAATTCTCACCTTATTTAGGAACAGAAATAATTTGTTAAAAGTTTTTTAAAATAGAAAGATGTCAACTCAGATTCCAGCCATGTTCCTTTCATGGAGCTCAGAATAAACACTACTACTCTATAGGCATCTGCCCTGTCGGCTGGGGCTGTAGAATACACCGTCTGCACCTCTTCAGAGGTTTATGCCCCCGCGCCCAATTGGGCATCCTGGATATGACGATAAACGACATCCAACAGCAAGGCTTCTGATAAGGAGGTTTTGAGAAGCATGGAACCACTTCTTAATTGCTGGTGTTCCCAGGTCCACCCTGACCTGGGGTGGTAGCACCTGTTAGGGTCCCAGCTATGGGCAAATAGTTAACACCAAAACTGAGGTAAAAAGCATTATAAAAGTGTAAAAATAGAATTTAATACAAGAAATAGTTTGTAAAAAATTATTACCAGAAATAAATTTTTGATGAAAAAACTATTACCAGCAATGTATTTTTGAAAAACTATAACCAGCAATACATTTTTGAAAAAAAAATAATATTACCAGCATCACGTGTGATTGTACTGAAAAATATGAGTAATTCAAAAATGGTTCAAATATATATGTATACATACACACCTTTTTTACCAAACTATTACTATTAATCTATTCCAAAAATTTTGTTGGCATTAAATGACCCACTGAGGTTTTGATATGTCATAAAACAAAACAACCAACCAAATCTATAGGCATCATGTAACTAGATCTTAAACAGGCAGCCATGAAAAGAAGTTAACAATACCCAACAGCACACCCCTTGAAAATAACTACAGAAATGGCTGAAAAGGATTAGGACTATAGAGACTAAGGACAATTTTTAAACATCCTTACCCACCACACAAACAGAAATATATCAGAATACTAGAAAAGCTAAATAAAAAATTCATAAAATTTTCTGTGTCTATATATATATATATATATATATATATATATATATATATATATATATATATTCCCTTGCTAACATAACCTGAGCCAGAATATTATGGTAATGCTCATTACTCCCTATGTCCTACAGCCATTGGGACAAGTCTGCGTACTGCAGCAGACAAAGAAAATTATGTCTGATTGTGATCACTAATATATATATATATATATATATATATATATATATATATATATATATGGCTGGCTATAAATAAGAAAATATACATTCTTACTTCTATGTATGTATGTGTCTGACTGTATATATATATCAAATTGGCCATTTTATAATGGTCATTGAGCTGGTCCGGCAAATCATTAATTCAACAGAGTGAATTTAATCCTCACTAATGTCTTACAGTTCTCTTGTCTCTATTCGACTAAATTACTTTTCTTTTCCGTTTAGGCAGACAAAAACAAACTGAAAATAAACGCCATCACAATTCTGAAAGTTTGAATGTGACATCATTAAATTAAAATTAATATTCTTAAATAAACATCTTCTGTATACTTTTTTCCCCAGTAATGACTCAGAGTAATTCAGGTAAAAAAAGCAAAAGAAAACAGCCAACATTTAATGATTGAACTATTTTTATGGGAGTTGTTTTCTATTTGTTTTTAAAAATTATTATTTTCTTTTGAAATTTTGTTACAATACACAGACAATTTAGAAAAGAAAAGGTCAAACCATTTGGTAACAATGTAAAATATTGGCCATTTGTCACAGAGAAAATGAAACTAAGAAATTAAAATCATAATGAAGAGGACCAGAGAGACTTTTGAATGGCAGAAAAACAATTTGTTTCTGTCTGGAGATGAATCCATTAATTAGATAAAAAAAACAATTAAAGATAGCTTTTTATCTAATTTCATATTCTAATATTTTTAACTTGAATTCAAACGCTAACTGTAGAATAGTGTTATGTATATTTGCATCTGATGTGATTTGGGCCAACTTCCCCCCTTCTCCCCCAAAAAAGAAAAAGAATTTTAGTTCATTGGTTTAATCCATTATTGTTGTCAAATGGTAAACCAAAAACAAATAAGAAATCTTAGCAACGAATAAGAAATCTTCACTAAAAATCCTCTTCTATGATATAAACTGAGAGTTAAGGAATATTTATTTCATTATTTAATACTAAAATTCAGGCTTCAGCAATTATAGTTCATGATTTGAAGTTGATTAGAATAGAATATTATTGTGCAAGAGGGTACTGAAAAGTTCTTGGCCCATCCCAGTTAATCAAAATCAGTATTTAAATGACAAAACATTACAACACAGATTTTGTGAAGTGGGTTAAACCAAAACCTGTTCGGCACCCTCTTGTGAAATGATGCATTTTTGGGGGACTTTGTAAAATTTTCATGTATGAATCTAAGAATTCTTTCCATCAGGCACAAATTTCAAACTCATGAAAATATTACTCAGTCTAACCATAATTTTGTGGCTAGAATTCCGACCTTAAAATTGTATCATATGATATTCTTGTCAAATTAAATTTTTGCATAATTTTGATAAAAAAACAAATTTCTGGAATTAATTCATCTGATTTTGTGGTAAAGTTTGGTAACTACAGTTTTCATGTGTGAATCAAGCAGTTGCTATGAGCCTTTTCCATTCCAAACAGATTTCATGTTACGTGTCTCAAATTGTGTGAATTTTTTGAATGCAAAATTATTATTATTGCTGTTGTTATTATGTTGGTGTCACACATTGATGTACTCAGTGGAAATTCTCTTCTTGAGGCATGATGTCAACAAGACTGCTCAAAAATCAAAAACATTTGTAGAGAATGCTCACAGAGCAAATGATGGCAGTTTTCTGGTGGTCTTTAATCTTGGTCTCAATTCCAATTCTCTCTAAGTGCACATTCAGTTTTCTAGGTGGTGATACAAATGTCAATCCTCAATGAATCAACTGCATGTGCAATAAGGTAATTCTCCTGTTTGTCTGAATATTAACGACTGAAGAATTGAACTATTTTCAATATGGCTGCCAGTATTTTATAGATGGTGTCACCTGGTAGCACTAAACAACAACCAGAAGGCAAGGGCAATAACTACAACATTAACAGAGGCATGCAGAGTATATAATAACACAGACAACAAAGAAATTTTATAAAACCTAAGTCAAATATTCTTTGGGCTTCATAATATATCCAAGAATCATGAGTGAGGGAACATCTTGCTTGGTAAGTGAATCAATTATTTGGTGACTTACGGGCACCCATTTAATGTCAGATAATTCTTTATTGATTAACATTTCATGCAAGATAGCCATCTCAAGTCTAAATCTTTTATCCAGAATCTGAGTGCTAAAATGGGCTGATTTGCAAACACCTGAATTATCTGTTTTGCAACAACAGATATGTTATTCACAACATCTTCAAAACCCAACAATTTGAGAAGAAATTTCCTTTAGTATATACAGGTATCAGCCATGTCAACCATTGCCAGTGTTTTGGCAGCTTGTGAGCTCTTCACAACTCTTTATATGTCTTGACTGCCAGGAAATAGGCACGTAGCTGTCATTACTACCAACAAGAAATATTACATACCCTCCCTGAAAACCCACGTCACTTAGATTAGAAAAGGAAGCATTACTGTAGGCAACCATTTTTAGCTGTTGTAAATTTCCCAGATCTTATATGGTCAGATGAGATTTCTGCTTTTTTGCTTTTCTTACAGATTTATTTACTTGTCTAATACTTTCCATTTCCCTTTCTTTGAGAAAGGAACTGGGGTCACATACACCAAAGCACAAATCTGGTCTGGTCTGGGTGGCCAACCAATTTAATTGACCAATAAGCAACTTGACATTGGTATACTCAGACTCTGAATGTTCCTCTTCATTATATTTATTTTGAATTGTCATGGATTTTAGAGATGCAGTAAAGTCATCCTGACGTATTCTCACTAATTTACTCTTTTGAGATATTTCCATTCACAAATAATTGAAGGTGGACTTTGCTTCAGACTTCACTAAAAATTTCTTTTGGATCCAATCAGTTATTTCACCTTGAAAAAGTGCAGAGTCCCAATCCAGCAAAAATCATCAAGATGGTTGAAAATAATGCTGTGCAATTGTTTTTCATGATACCAAGTAAACACTGCTTTGGTCATATTTAGATACAGTAGGTGCCAATTTCAATAGGGCACCTCTGACAGTCAAATACCATGATCTGGAAGCATCATTAAGACCATAGAAAACACTTGTGGAGCTTCCAGAGACAATTAATGGGTACATTAGCTTCAGGAGGGGTGGGGGCAAGGTAAACATTCCTTTCAGAATTATTACTTTGTTAAAAAGTAGTTTTTATGTCCATGGAGATTCAAGCCCATCCTCAGGATGATGTGATGGCTAAGACAATGTGTAAACCTTCCTTGGAAAAAGTGGGAGAATCTGTATGAACAGTTTTGGCTCCTTTATCTTGAAATCCCCAAGCAACAAGTCTTGCTTTGATAAAAGGGCCTTTTGATGTTTCTTTTTCACTATATATCTATCTTGTTGATATTATATCCTGCCCCAAATCAAGAACCTGTACAGAAACTAATATTGTCTCTCCAGCTCTGTATCTCTTCCACTTTGGCTTTCTCTACATATGGGACACAAACAGAAGATGGACACAAACAGTGCAGATTGCCCATCTGAACAACCATCTTGCCTTTTCCTTCATTCTGAAACCCCATTTTCAAAAACCAGCCAAAAAGCTTCACCTTCTTCAAATGCTACATTCATAATGTGCTTATTTTTTCCAGTGGATTTACCAGCTTTGCTCACCACTTTCATCCTTTTCCACTGAGATTCTTCATCATCAGCCAAGTTGCACTCTATGTCATCCCCTGATTTGGGAAGAGACACACCACCCTTCCTGGGTCCAAATGCTGCAATCTCCTCTTGTGGAGAACATCTGTGAATTCTGACATATGTACCTCCTATGACAAACTAACACTAGTTTTCCATTACATCCAATTATAATACCTGGTCCATACCATTCTCAGCTATCATTCCTTTTGTGGTATACTTGATCTCCATTTCTTAAATCTTTTATATTAATATCCCAGATATTATTCCTTAATGCTCTTTCATTAGATACAACTTTTATAAATTCCTGCCTAACCAGGTGCAATGCATTCAAATTTTTCCTCACCATAGTAAATGTAGTGAGAGGGTCCAATGCAGGAAGATTATTATGGAAGATTTGTGGAACAGCTGGATTAAAACCAAAACCCGACTGATTAAGGGAAAAACCAGAATTGTTGACAAGTGCGTTACCAATAAAAGCATTAAGTCTCTTGCATACACCATTGATTCAAGGACTTTCTGCTGCTGCTCTCATCACTGTTGTGTTAAGGGCTTCACCTAGCTCCCACATTTCACTGTTGGTGAATTCACATCAATTGTCAAATAGTATTTTTTTGAGCATCAAAGATGTTTATCCAACTGGTGAAGAACCCTCCAATAACAGTGGAAGCCATTTTGTTTTGAATCACCCTTACTGCGCAAAAACGAGTTGCCACATCTACAATCACAAGAAAGTAACTTTTACCCCATATTTTCAGATCCCAAACCACAGCTTCATTAAATTTAGTTGCCATAGGAAGACTGACAATGAGTCTGGAAGGGGTTCTTTTGAATTTGGTACAAGTTTTACACCTCTCTGATACAGATTTAATTTCATGTTCAACTTTATGATTATTTATATTGGCATTGTGAATCAACTTTATGAGATTTGGGGGATTAGGGTGACCAAAATACTTTTTAAATTTTCAGTAATTCAGGTAAAAAAGCAAAAGTAAATCATATTTGCTTTTTTCATTTGTTTAAAAGTAAAGGTATTTCACATTTGACAACATCAGTAGTTATTTTCTGACCTCATATTTCCAATCAAACAAGGAATAGTCAATTTCTTTGCAGATTCTTCTGTAGCACCATCACCAAAAGAAAGTGTAAAAGCAAAGGTTTGTTCCACAATTAAAGACCACTCATAATCATTTAATGAATTCAAATATTTTTGAAGCCAACCTTTAACACAGATAGTAGTTGAACACCTTGTGTCCAAAATACGAAAACCTTTCACATTCTTCATCAGGGACTGTAATCTTGTACCATTAGTACAACCCACCAACAAGGACAGTAGAACATTTTTGAATGTATTCTTTTGCAGACCTTAATCACTGTCTTCATATGCATGAGGGCATTGATGTGCCCAATTAAATTTTGTGTCGCATTATAACACATCTTGAAATCTGCCCAGTGCGACCCTCAGGATTTACTTTATGGCAATGTGACTGTATAGGAAGTTGCCTGGTTGAAGTGTGACCATCCAGAGTAGCATGAGTATATGTTTGACCCTATCCATGTTTGCATCTAAAGGGTGTCTTGACTTTCCATTTTTATTTCAGGATGAGGTGTAAATATTTCAATATTTGAAGGAGTAATTGGATGACCAAAAATGTTTAATGGTCTCCTTTATATTTTTGAAAGACACTTTCTTTAATGCTAACATTATTAAGTGTACATCCTTCTCAGGAAGGTTTACAGATGAAAGGAGCATAAATACCCTTACTGGGTCTCTGAAGAGTCATGTTTTCATATGTAAAGTAGGTGTGGTCAAAATCAATTAGAAAGTCCTTTATTTCTGTTTCTGCTGTTCTCAAATTGTACAAATTATGAAAGGCAACAAATTGCCATCTCCTTTTATCGAGTAGAATTAATTCTTCCAGTTTTTGGATGATAGTATCTACACCTGTCTTTGTTTCCAACTCTTCACTATCTATCTCAGAAGAGGCAGCTCTGGCCTTTCCACTTAAAGATAGATAAATAGCCAAAGCCTGTTTTGGTTTTGGAAATTCTGTCAACCTATTCCAAATATGTAGGCTTTTCTTCCATTGTTTATTAGCAGATTCATTTTCTAGCCTTGGAGCACATTTTGAAGAACATGTATTAGAATTATCCATTCTTACATAAATTATAAGTTTAAGTCACAAAACTTAAAAGTAACAGAAAAATAAAAAAAAGGAAATTCACATAATTTTTGTTGCAGATCAGCTACACTCTGATATCATTTGTTAATCACCAATGAATCAATTGCATCTGTAATAAGGTAATCCTCCTGTTAGTCTGCATATTAACAACTGAACAATTGATCCATTTTCAATATGGCTGCCAGCATTTTATAAAAGCCACCACCTGGTGGCACTAAATAACTAAAAAGAAAGGGCAATAACTGTAACATTAACACCAACTATGCACATTTCTGTAAGAATTGGTTCTATAGTCGCTCCATAGCTTTGGCAACTCACTAGCAGATCCTGATATTTTTGTATTTTTTCAGCTTCTTTAGTGTTGATCTTTGTATTGTATGGAACAGAAATTCCAATAATTTGACAATTGCTATTCTCTTTATCTATGACAATAAGTTCAGGTTTTTATGCTTCAATGACATGAATTGTATGGACTGATAAATCCCATATTTTATGACTGTCATTTTATACCACTGCTTCTGAGTGATGTTCATACCAATCTTCTTTTACACTGAAACCAAACTTAGCATACTTCTCAATTGACTCTCTAGCCTATCCAATCATGTTATAATCCAGTATGTAGTTAAATGTATCATCAGCTTGTCAACACATCCTGCATTTGCTTTCTTTTTGTGATCTATCTTTGTCGTGATTGCATTCATTCTGATGGCTGACTCTAGTGCTGCAAATACAAGTGTTTGTTTCTTTCTTTATAAACCCATTTTTAGCTGAAGTGACCTTTCAGTTTTAGCAATTAAATTTATCTGCTGAAAAACTGACAAGGAAGCTCCTTTTCTTTTAACTTGGCACACCGTTTCTCCTTACACTACGTCTTTGCTACAGTCACTAGTTTAACATTTTGCACTTCCAGATACCCAACTTCCCTACATGCAGCTGTCAGAAGCAATTTAATAGTTCTAACTCACAGAATTGCTGATGACACAACTTCTTCAAAACTCATTAACCCACTGCCTGCCCCCTTTCCAGTAATATACATCCTATCACCATACTGTTTGGATTCATAGACTTATGTATAGACATCAACATACAACCATCTCCTCTAATTTGGTATTATTCCATTCTAAGAATGCTGCAAAATAGCATAACAGAGATATTTCCCAAATATTAATTACTTTGGTGATATTTCCACCATTTACTTTTGTTTCAAGTATTTTCCTTACATGTCTAAAATATTTTAAACTTTTTTTTCATTTCAGTATGCCTCACCTTGATGTCCTATAAAATACCAATATACTTATAGTTCTCTCCTTCTTTCAAAGATTTAATGACCTCTTCATTCAACAATTGTGCTACTTTGAACTCGATTATTTTTCTCCTCTTAATTGTCATGTTTGGCAAATTCCATCTCAATATCCTTGCTGAACACACAAAGCATCTGAATCATAGAATCTAAAGCTTTTCATTCCTGGCATATATTTTCAAGTTGCCCATGAGTAGGAAATGATTGACTTTTTGTCCATTATTAGCAAATTCATAGCCACATTCCATATTCTATAGAAAATATGCCAATGCAGCACAAAACAAAGAGGTGAAAATGAGTCTCCCTGGAAAATAACCACTTTTCATTTTACTATTATCATCATTGTAAACTGATATTTTCAAACTTGTGTCTTAATCTGTAATCTCTAGTTTTCTTCAAGAATTTGTCATATTCAGTATTCTTCAATGAGAAAGTAGAATCACCATCATAATCAAGATGAGGATGCTAGACAATTTACAGATGCTCTGTAGAATATTTATGCTTATATTACATAAACTGTTTTAAGTTAACACATCACATTGAAAGATTTCATTATCTAAAATATCATTGCATGAAATATCTTGTTATCTAAAGACAATTTTGTCACCAGCCAGTTTCACTCAATGGATTGAAAGACATTATTGCAGTAGCAAAATTTATTTTGACTTTGTCAAATTTGGTTTATTTGCAGAAAGTCATTCACAAAACAATGAAGGAATGAAAATCACCCTAAAAAAATTAGTCCTTCAATCAGGCATCACATTTTACAATGTTTGATTAAAAAGTTGTGAAAATTTTGGCATTCAATATGTATTCTGTCAAAAAGGGACTTGTCAGTGATTGGAAGTAAATGAAAGTATTACTGACAGAATAGGGTTGTTATGCATAGAATAAACACATTTAAGGTAAAAAAATACTCTTTTACCCAAACTTTTATGATAAAATGGAAGCAGATAATGTGAAATAAAGTTCCTCTTATCTATTGATTGACTTAATAATTCCTGACAATTGCCTCCTGTATCAGTAGGCAATTGATTTATGATTGGAATCTATAATTTTTCAAATCTTTCAAACATGGTCAGAAACAATAACAGGAAAATCTCCTAAGGTCTATATATTTCAGAAGGCGTTAGAAGAATGGTGAATGAAGTGATGCATGAAAACAGAACTCTTAGATTAGTAGTAACGGAAGCTAAGATAATTTTCAACACACTTAAGAGAAGTGTTCAAAAGAAGAAACAGAGAGGAAATGATTGTTGTTTTTATAAAAATACATGAAAAAGACATAGGATTAGAGAAGTAAATCCTTATAGCAAAAAAAATATTTTTGCTTATCACCAAAGAAATAAGGATTCTTGCTTGTCAGTGTGTCAAAGTTTTTTTTTTATTGAATCTTGGGAAAGAAATGGATGTGCATGTTTCAAGTGGATTTCTGATTTCATTAAACATTATCCAAATTTATCCATATATATATATAAGACAACGAGTATCACTTTAGCTAGAAGTTTCAACCCATCCAGTGTTTCTTAGTTCTTCAATGAACTCATTGACTGCTATAAATTTCAAACATCTGAGATATGAAATTGTGATGAATTTGATGTAACAACTGTTCAAAAAAGTGTAACAGAAAATTGGCTTAACCCAATAAGAGACTCAGAGTTGGTTGCATGTGGTGCTGTAAGCACCAAGATTTACGTCCTCTTTCACAATGAACTCTGTTAAGAGAAGACATTCTACTTACAGTAGGTGGCACTATTTGCATATGAACGATATTGGGCAGGTATTAGCCAATAGTCAGCATGAGTGTGGGACTGGGAGAGCTATATAACACCAGTATTTTTTCTCAATCAAGGGATAGCACTCCCAACATGTTGAAAACCAGACAAAATGAACACAAGCTATTTTGGCCCACTTACATGACATCGGAGAGATTGAGGACTGATGATCCAAGTGAGCTCCCCATTTATAAATTTGTCATTTTGCTATTCCTTGCAATTCCTGTTCTGTCAGCAATTTACAGAAGTTTGTGTCAGAGCATTGGTTCCATGATGGAGGTCTTTAACATGACAAACACAATGTGTTGCAGAAATGAAAAGAACCAAACAAGTTAAATATTTTACTTCTGTTGACTGTAGAGAATTAGTAACATTATATGCTATCATTACTTTTGTCATACTCAGGCCAATACTTTCCTGAAAGTTTCTCAAGGAACACTTTATATGTGATAGACCAATTGATTGTGTTAGTCTATCTGTATAGATGACAAAAGGAAATCTTTCTAGAATTTATCATTTTGTAAAGCATATCTGTTGCACAAATGGAAAACCTATTCTTATGTATCTTGATATGTATGTATCTCACATTGGTATTGAAATGCTTGATTTTGATGGGAAATGATAATATTTTACTTGCTCACACCCTCCCCATTGTTGCTCCAAATTGCATTCACTTGAGAGAACTGCCTTTATCACATTGAAAATATAGTTTCACCTTTAAAAACATATAGATGAGAAATTATGAATGAACATTGGTCCAAACTATTGTTTCGGAAACTATCACAAATGGTTTCAAAGTTTCATGAATTTTTCCTTAAGACTTTCACTGTCACTGATTTTGCCCTACCCACTGTGACAGACAAAGCAATACCTCTCTCATCAAATCTTCAATTAATGAATCTGCTTACCTATCATAAAACTACCTTCACCTTTCTGATGATCCTTTGTCCAATGATAGTTTTGCCTCGACAAAACAGAAGTAATGATGGCTTTTGTGTTGTTTAAAAGTATGTAAAACAACAAGATTATTAGAAGCTGGGGAATACCTTGCAGAATAAGGCAACAAGATCCAGAATATTACAGGAGATGGCTACACCCCTGTATTCTATAAGGGGATCTTATATCAGGCTTTCTCATGAACCCTAACTGACAATCATCAATTTTATCAAACAGTGTAGTGCTAAGTCACATTTAGCAAAGAAACTTCTTCAGACAAATTAACCTAAAAACTTGAGTCATGTGCTTAAATAATCTTGTCAGATTGAGACTTTCATATAGATCTTGTGCATAGTACCAAACCCATTCAGAAATATCTAAACTGTCAACTGTATACAACTGGTTTTTATGAGCAGTGGCTAAAAATAGCTTTGAGTGAGTGAAGTATGTTGGTTTCCATGAGGACTATCTTTCTTCAAACCTTGTGGATGGGTGCTACAGATTTATAAACAGAGAATGTACCAGATAAGGGAAACCACATCACTTGAGGACTACCAAAAGCAGCAGCAACTAAAATGGAAAATACATGTAACTTGAAGAGAGAATAATGGCACAAGCATGATGTTGATATTTCAAAAGACAAAGAAGGAAACCTGCAAGAAAGAGCAATAACAGTTAGTGGATTTGAGAAATCCATTTTCCTGAAAAATTGTTTTCAGAGAAAGATTTTATAAATTTCAACCAAACATCTGTGAGAAAAATTGAAACTAAAATATGATGTCAAAACAATACATAATTCATACCCAAAATATAATGCTAAAACTATTATAAAGTCCATACTTCTGCACTTATTGGAAACAACATATCTTTCTGAAGATGGCCAAAGTGGCTAAAAGAACTTGAAGAAATAATATAAGAAAATACATCTATAATAATAATAATCATGAAAAGTCATTAAAAAATACTTTAAGTAAAAAATAAAATGTAATATTTGCTGCCAATATATATATGTATATATATATATATATATATATATATATATATATATATATATATATATATATATATATGTAATTTTATGTGCAGTGGAATATTTTCTTTTTGTGCTGAAATAATATAATAAAAATATAAAATTTCATTTCCGTTTCTTGGCTGTGTTTTAAAATCAGATCAAGTTTTGCCTTTTAGAAAGTCTAATCTGTGAAATCCAAGATTATTTTGGCAAATAATATTCCTAATATTTGGCCTAGTTTTAATCTTGAGAAAAAGGTGTTCAAAGTTAGAAGATTTGAAATATGAAGTTTAATTCATATCTTTAATAAGGGACAATTTAATAAAGAAATAACATTATTTCAATGCATAAAAATATTATTATTGAATAGATTTTGATTTGAAGATCACAACATAATTGCTGTTAAGATGCCAATATATTCAGTACAATGCACTTCATTCAATGGTGAATATTAATTACATCAGTCAAGACATGGGAAAATGCAGATCAAGCTATTTTGATATTTTTAACTTTTGAACTGCATCCTGTATCCACATACTTTTGTTCAGACACACACAGAGGAAAATAAATTTTCTATACATGCTACAAAAGTTAGTTTATTACATTACTTACTTACACATATGAATACAAATTTTTGCAAATATATTTATACAAAATTATAAAAGATATATTTTAAGAAAGATGAAGCAAAGTATTCAATACATATTCATGAAAAGGGCAAACTAATATCACTGAAAAACTTAAATTTCTAGGAGGCTGGTTCTAAATTGTTGTAGGATAGTTGACCATAAAAAGTACAGATGATAATACTGAAGACTAAGGAACATTCTACAGATTTCTGAAATAATATAATTAGTCTTTATCATAAAGGAAAAGGTTATAATATTTTGTTGATGTGTGCATGGCATAGCGATTATCAGAATGGAAAACAGGAAAAGTAAATTCAAATTCCAGTCAAGGCCGTTGCATTTACATTCACAGAAATTATCTTTAGGAAATGAATGAATTAGTTTCATCACCCAGCTATGAGTTAATATTCACTTAGACAGGTTCCCAATAATTCTAGGAGAAGGACAAATCTGAATTCAAAACTGATTGGGTGTGAGATTATTAGCTCCACTCCATAAAACCTGCTTACTACTGAAATCCTAACATGAATATTTTCCTGGGGCACTATGCTCCAAAGGAAGTCTGTATGTTCAAGATGAAAAAGATTACAAAGTCATCAGTAAAAAACTACAATTTCATCTGTACACTGTTGGAAGGAATATGGTTTGTAGGTGAACTGTCCTTGATCTGGTTCCATTCAAAAATGTTTTAGTTGTGCTGGATGCAGGAATATAAGAATGGTAAAGAAGCAGTCAGATATGAGGATACAAATGAATGATCTCTAACATTCAGATAATATCTCTACTCACTGGATCTAAACATATACTCTTTTGTACTTAGGTTCAAGTAATTAAAAAATTTGTTGTTTGTAATGAAGCATGAAAAACTACTACATGCACACACACACACACACACACTCTCTCTCTCACACACACACACACACATATATATATATATATATATATATATATATATATATATATATATATATATATATATACAGATATGATAAAAATATAGTTTTATGGTATGCTGCTTTTTATGGGTAAAAATGTTCAATATCAATGATAGAGCATACGTAAATATAAAAGTGGACATTGATGTCAAAATTCAGCAGCATGTTTCATGCTTAAATATAATCATCAGGCCATATATATATATATATACAGCGCATTCAGGCTAAGATTGATAGTCTTTTTTAAAAGGAAAATAATATGAATACCTAAGCCAAAAATCAATTTATTGGAAGAATAAAAACATACAGATTATAAAAATCAAAAGACAATTCACTCAAAGAATCCATCCTTTGCATCTATCTCAACCTCAGTCCAACTCTGGAATCTGACACATGTGACCTTCATGCTGTCTCCAGGGAGAGTGAGACATATCTTTAATCCTGTCGATCAGCTGGCTCATGATGTTACAGACAGTGTGTTTGGTGTCTTTCTAAACTGTACACTACACATAATAAGCCATGGGATTAAAATAAGGGGAGTTAGGCTGCCAGATGTTGGGGCTTGTGAAGTCATAAAAATTATCTGACAGCCACTTCTGACTCTTCCTGATGGTGTGGCAGGGAATTGAATCTTGCTGCCATATATGGTCTTCTAGCAGCCAGCCTCTCTAACCAAGGCTTGACCACAGTATTCAGCAACTCTACATAGCCATCCAAATTGCGCCTGAAACATGTGAGGTGGTTTTCTCAAGTCTTTTCTGTAAGAAGTTGACTGTTACACCTCATATATGACTGATAGCAGATATCCTCATTCAAGGTCAGCTTCACTGTGAAGATTGCAACACTGATTTCCTGCACCAAAGCCTGCATTTTCTTGTTTGGGTCTTTCATCACTTTCTCCAGCAATTTTTGGATGGATTCTAGTGTATGGAGGCAATCAGAACGTTTGCTGTGTTCTTTCCTGTTGCAATTCTATATTTCAGGTCTTATTGTTTTCATGGTGTTCAAAGAACATTGAGCAGCTCTCATGATTACTGCATTTTGATGCACAACATGAATCATCATAATGCAGGTTACCCTTAGGTAGTGTCAGTTAACTTTAACACCTCTAAAGCTGTAGTGATTTGGTTTCACAATGCCATTCATGGTTTGCAGATATTCCAAACCAATTTGAAAAAAATAAATACATTAAACTGTCAAATTTAGCCCAAACACCCTATATATATATATATATATATATATATATATATATATATATATATATATATATATATATATGTAATCAATCCAGAAAAAAACCTTAAAGATTCGTTTCACTTATAATTTATTTCAGGAATATTTTATATTCATCTCTTGACCGAAAGTTCTTAATAAATGGAGACAATTTGTAATTTAATTTAGATTTACAATGAGCTATCTTTGGATTAATTTCCTCCTTGGAATTATCCCTACCAGTTACAAATTGATAAAATTGATATATATATATATATATATTTATATATATATATATATATATATATATATATATATATATATATATATTTGTGTGTGTATGTGTGTAAATCATGGACTCTGTCATTTTTTATGCATTGAGCTTAATAATTCATTGTCTTCATTATTTATCTATGTTTGCACTTGTTATGTGGCACCAAGGCTGAACAGCACCTGTAAAATAACCCACATTCATTGCAAATCCATTGGAAATTGTCTTAAATCAGTTTATGTGAACATGACTCAATTCATTCAAGTACACTATTCTTGGCTCCACAAACACAATTCTCAATAGAAACCAATTTGTCAGTGCCTTCCATTATAAATGTCACTGAGTTAGATAAGGCAAAGCTCTTTGCAATGAATTTTGCCTTTAACTCACCTCACAGAGCATATGCTTTGTATTATCTGCATCTCAGCTTAAGAAATTTCCAGACTCATCAAAAGACTTGACTCTTTGAAGAGAATTCTTTGAGGGCAACTAGAGGGATAAAATCTCTCTAGTTGTCCTCAAGAACATTGGTCGAGAACTCTCTGTAATACTGGCAAAAGTGTTTAAGCACTGTCTGTTAAAAAATGTTTCCAAAGCCCAAAGGAGGTGTCAAGTGTATTCTCTGTTTTCAAGAATGTGGGTGAGCTCTTGTCTCCATCACAATATCACACCATCAGTCTCTTTAATGGCATCAGCATGCTATCATCTTCAAGAAAATTGTTGGTCACCTTATTAATTTGTTGACTGACAGTGTGCTGTTTACCCCTCTAGGTTCAATGCTGATATCTTAACTAATCATCTTGCATAGAGTTAATGAAGTAATTGATAATAAAAATGAGAGCAATTGCCTGAGTCATATGAAAAGACTCTGACAGGGTGTGGCATAGGTTGTTGCTGCACAAACTCTCCAGCTATTGAATATCTGGAAGTGTCTTCTCAGTTATCAAATCTTTCCTATCTGGTAAGGTCATTGTTAATGGCCATTCCTCTGAAGTACATGAGATCAATGCATGAATCCTGCAAGGCTCTCTTTTTCTTCCTACCTTCTTTCTGCTTTATATTAATGATTTGCCTAAGACAATTCGCAGTTCTTTCAATCTTCTCTTTCAATTTCATTCCCTGTAATCCCCTGCATACGAGTGGCACTACAGCCTTGCTTGGGATGAAATTATATATATATATATATATATATATATATATATATATATATATATATATATATTTTTGAATTGGACAAGGTCCGACAATTTATTTAAAGACATTTATGATATGTTTAATGTTCTTTTTATAGGTACAAGTATTTATATTATTATATTTATTAGAAAAACAGAGCATTTGCTTAAATACTTGTATCTATAAAAAGAACGTTAAACATATCATAAATGTCTTTAAATATATATATATATATATATATATATATATATATATATATATATATATATGGGTATGGTTATTCTCCAGCACTAAAAAAGATTTTCAACAAAAATAATATTATGGTAAACTATAGCTGTACTGAAAATATTGATAATTATATATCACAACATAAAAATATTATATTAAGGAAGTTCACATACAAAATACTAAATAATAATCCTACTAAAAGTCAATGCAACTGCTGTAAAAATGTAACCTGCCAACTAAATGGCCAGTGCAGAGTTAGGATCAAGTTAGATGATGTTAAATATTAATTTGGTTCCACTGAGAACAAATGGAAATTGCATTTTTACCATAACCAAATGACACTAAACAATATTAAATACAAAAACTGTGCAACACTCTCAATGTATTTTTGGTGATTAAAAAACTGGGAGATAATTGCAAAAGTTAAATTATACTATGGAAAGGGAGACAGATGTAACTTATGTCTGTTTAAAAAACTTATCTTAAAACACTTAAATAACCCTAAATAAATGAACAAAAGAAGTGAATTGATTGCTGCATGTTTATGCAAATTAAAGTTTAAAAAAATTATTTAAATTAGTTTTATATTTTTAAATTTTTTGTCTTTCGAACATAAGAATTTGACCTATAAAATTTATAAACAATTAATTCAAGTATTATAGACACCAGTCATAAAATGAACTAGTTTTAACACACAAATCAACATCATGAAAAAACAAATTTCATAACACTTAAGTGAGTGCCCTATATCTGAATATTGCATATTCACATGAAACTCTGTGTCATGCTATCGACGTGGGATATTATGTATATTCACTAATATATATGTATATATATATATGTATTAGTGTCCCAACACAGATACAAAAGCAAAGAAGTACCATAGTATGCTTGTGCATACATATACATGAAGAAGAGTGATATGTGAACATTAGATGCGCAGATAAGAGGGCTTTTGTAAAGTGTGGTCATATGTGATGAAGTGGGATTTCCATGAAGGATCACAGGTGGTGATTTTGCACACACACACACACACACATGCATATATATATACACACATATATATCTATATCTGTATTTCCTCAGACATGCATATACACATATACCTATCCACATACACATATATATATACATGCACAAATACAGCCAAAACCCAAGTTTGAGTTAATCTTCTTTAAAGTTAATGTTGTTTTAGAATTCCAAAGTGGTTCTTATGTTTGCATTTGAAGACAAGTTCATTTCATTGTTTAAGCAGTTGGTTTTTTCATATTTGATTATTAGGATTTTTTCTTTGATGCACAGATCACATCTATCCCTGAAATTGTTGGGAGTTCGGGACTTACATGTATTTTAATTGTGGTGTGAAGTCTCCATCAGTGAGGTTCCAATAGTGTTTTGATATGGCTGTCTGCTGTCTTAGAGATTCATTATTGAAGGAATGCCAGTGATTGTAGAAACGTTGTTTTTAATTTCTCGCTGAAATTCCAATGTAAGCTTTTTTCTGGTTTACATTTTCCTTTGGAAAAATCGTAGCTTCATATACCACATTTTCCAAAGTGCAAATCCCCTCCACTAAACAAACAACTCCAACTATACAGCTACAGGGAGGTTTGTTCCCTCGTGCCTCACTGTCTTGAAATTTTCTTAAAATATGGTACTTGTGGGAATTAATTATATTTTCTACATTGCCAGCACACAAGTAACTGATTTTTAATGTTTTTCTGTTGAATATTTTCCTCAAAGGATTGTTATTATTAATGAAGTGTCTGTCTATTAACTTTAAGAAATATTTGTCAACACTGATGTAGATTAACCTGCAGAATGGTGGCTTAAACCATATTATTTTCCTTTTTCTATTTTTAGATTTGTTAGGTGTATTGTTTCTCAGATTTTGTTGGTAATTTAACTCTTGTGTAAAATTAATTATTCTAAGGGCCTGATTATATGTGATTTTATTTTCATTAAATTTTTTTTTGTTGGATGATAACTTATTGATTCTGGTATTGATGATTTTAGGAATTTGTTTTAAAATTGATTTTGGGTGGTTAGAGTGGATGTTGATATATATGGGGGTTTAATTTTGTTTATGAAAGGGCTTGAAAGTGTCATTAGAAAGATTGAAGGTAATGTCTAGGAAGTTAACTATTTTGAGGTTGGAAGATATATTGATTTTAAATCCTAGAAATTGAAAGGCCTTTATGATTTTTTTTCTAATTTGGAAGAAAGGGGACTATTACTAAGCAGAATAACCACCTATGATCCTTCATGGAAATCTCTCACTTCCTCACATGTGACCTCACTTTACAAAACCCCTCTTACTTGGGCATCTAACACTTACATATCTCTCTTCTTCATGTATGTGTATGCACAAGCGTACTGTGGTACTTCTTTGATTTTGTATCTGTATTGGGACATAGTTTTTGTACATTCAAACATGCATGCCCTTGTCTGTGTCAATAGGTACACAGGTGTGTATTTGTGTACTCTATATTGTATTCTCTCATTAGTAGGACCATAGATTAAGTGTTGTGTATATATCTGGGGGTCACTTGATGGGAACCACTCTTAATTGCCCCCGTATAGCTACATTAGTAATGTATTTGAGGACATCTTACATGTTATCTAAGTACTGATTTAGAAATGTAATAGTCAAATATGTGTATAATTGTTTATGAATACAAATAGATAAATAGATGAGTATGGGTGTATATGTGTGTATATACATATGTATGGATGGACACATTTATATGAAAGCATATTTGTGTAGATAGATGTGGATGTATGTCTGGATGTAGGCACATATGTGTAAGTAATTATATATATATATAGAAAAATGTGTATGTATAGGGATTTGTGTACAATATTCAGTTTCTCCCTTCCTCTCTTCTGTTCCCTGCTTCTCCCTCTTTCTTCATTCCTTTCTCTTGTCTGGTGAATGAGATCAAACCAATTATGGAATATTGCTGCCATATTTGGGATGATGTTGATAAGTTTTCACTCTACAACCTTTGCAGAGTTCAAAAGTCATTATGCGCCTTACGTGTGATGAATTATTTCCCACCTTGCAACCCCTTTTCCCATTGACAAAATGCTGCTAGCTTCTAGCTCTTAAGATGGCAAATGTTTTAATGAGCAACATTCATTAATCCCACCAGCTCAAACCTTCACAGCTAGGACCCTCCTTGACATGTGCCAAATCATTCCCATTGTTTATGCATTCCTTTTGGTTTTCACTCAGATAGCTTCTTCCCAGAACTGTTGCTTTGTGAAACAGACTAATTTGAGTGGCTCTTGGGCCTTGTAGTGGATGAACTAATGTAACAGCATTGTAAGATTGTTTCCAATTCTTACTCTGCTGCAAGAATTTTTGCTGCATTCCAATCTACCTGATGCATCGTTGAGGTGATCTTTGTATCTCAGAAGGAGTCTTCCAACATGCATTGATCATTACAAAGCAGACTATGTGATAGATTTTTGTTAAAAAAATAATTGAAGCTGTATCAACATGGTTTCTATGCATTTCATTCCATACTTAATAAACAATTCCTCATTATGTTGCCATGTTTAGCCACATATACTATGCAAGCATCTTTTGTGAAACAAATCCAACTTATTAATGTGCTATCTACTTAGAGTACATATTAGTTTCATAGTTATCTAGCACATTTGCAACCAATGTATGGCTGTTATTTTTCCAATGGTTTGTCATGTTCTTGTAGGATTCAGCCATTTCAGGACACAAATTTAAAAAGAACTTTCTTCATTTTATTTGTGTTTATATTTTCACTGCATTTTGGATAACCAGTCAAATGCAGTAAGATGACAGGTCTGGTATGATCAATGAAATTTTAAGGCACCTTTTATCCCCTCCTCCAAATACAGGGAAAGCACTGTTTTGCCCGAATAGAGCCTTTTTGTCATCCAACAAAGGGCACAAACTGAACAATTGCTCATGTGTTTTGTACAAAAACAGCTATCACCTGCTGGACAACCATTTGTGAAGGGCACTAAGTGAGGTCCTCTAGTAGCATCCTCTACTTCCCCCATTGCTGTTACTCCATCACCAGTGCACTTTGCAAGAATTTCCTGAGTGTAATAGTGGTGTGAAGAAATCCTTGAGATAACCATAAAATGCAGGTAAAAATGTCTGGTACAAGGTACACGAAAACAATGAACAGCTTTTTCTTGTAAAAGATTTCCATCTTTAAGACAGTGTGCCAACCAAGGCTAAAGACTATCTGCTCTGGCATAAAGTGAATTAATATGTTGTATTTTATTCTCTACAATAACATATATCAGTTCACTGCAAAAATTTGTACCCAATTTTCATTGTTAATATAAAATGATTGCAACTTGATGCTGGCATTTGTTTCGGTAAGAATTTCTGGAATGTTCTAGATTGAAAACTTCCATCATCCAGTTGTGAGTCACTTTGATGAATGTTGATATTTGGTCCACAAATGAAAAGTTGTATTTTTGTCATATTATGCAATATGAATTTTTGGAAAGGAGTAAGCATCATAACTGTGACAAAAACATTCAGAAGGTTTATTTGGATCATGCACCAGATCTTCTGATGGTCATAATGTCAAGATGATTTTAACCTAAATGATCAGCTGTGATCTGGGTGACCTTTGGATGTCAAGGAAAATGCTCTTCTTGTGATTGCGGAGAATAAATATACAAGTTTAATCATATCCACTGAGATATTTCATACAGCTCACAAAGTCATTTTATCTGACCCACCAACAGTAGCTATTATTCTTATTTTTATATTATTCTTCCTTTGAAATTATGTATAAAGTAAAAATGTAGTTTGTTTTTATCTAATTATGAGGAAAAATTATTGCATATACAATAAATAAGATATGCAAAAAAAAAGCATTTTCATTTTTTTTTTAAATATTAAAAATAATGGTTATTAATCATAGTCAAAGAAGAAGACCATCTGATGATATCAAGAAATTAAAATATTTACAAATACAAAAATAGAAAGTTAACTGCCTTTTACAAATATCTCACTGGGGAAGGATGTTCTGTTTTAAAATCTTTTGCCCCCAAATTAATTTCAGCATTTGGGAGATGTGAGAAAGATATTTTCAAAGATGAAGAATTCTAAATCTGCATAAAGTTCAGTTTTAACTGATCAATGTTTGCAGCCAATTATGTTGAGAGAAAGCAGAAAATTTGAATCACAAATTAACTTAGTTTTATCTTGGGAAAAAGAATTTCATCATTTTTATTGATTTTACTTTAACACAACCACAAAAAGAATTGTATTAGACTTTATGTATATTCATAATGAAAATAGGATTTAATATGACTTAAAATAAATGATTTAAAATATATAATGTTATCTTAGTTTTATAAATATCCTTGATTTTGTTTTGAGTCTGTTTGACCATCAAGTCAAAAACACAATATCAATCTAGCTCACTTCTTAAAAAGGTTTATTGATCTCTATTTTAGAAGAAAGCAACTGAGTGAAATTTTTGGCAGTCACAATATAACAAATAGAAACACTATAAGAACAATCCTTCTTAACCCTCATAAGTGCTGCACTAATATTATTTTCCATTTCATCTCCATTTTAGAGGGAGAAAGTGAGAATAGTCTGAGCAGAGGTGGGATAGAAAGAGAGGACAAAAGACAGAGGAAATGGAGTATAAATTTAATCGAGATATCTATCTGTGGATGTATTTCCATGTAAAAGCCACTTTGTGACATGATAGCTCTAAATCACCGAAGCCAGGCAAAAGGCACTAAGTGCACATATTAGCTCAAACCCTCTGCATATAGGCACGCAATAGAGATGAAGGGGGAAAAATCAAAGATAAAATAATCACTTTCAAAGATAAAATCTCAGCATAAGCCATCATCAATTTATGATTATTATTAATAGCAATATCTCTCCTGCCTGTCATTTGCTTTCAAATTATCCATGTCTGAATAGAAATGTAATCGGCTGTGGTTTGAAGAAGGTGAAGTTTGAAACAAGTGCACTTGTTTGTAGTGAAATTGCTGCTACCAGAAATATGACAATTATCAGAGTCCATGTCTCAAGTATGAATACTTCAGAGTCTGTTTCAGTGGGAAAGAAATGAGTTTCCTTTTACAAAGCCACAATAGCCAAGGAAAGAAGAAGATGGTAAAAGTGATCTAAATTTTTATCTGGCTTATTATTATCCACACACAACCCTTGGATTTTGCGATTTTCCCAGCAATTCTCTCTCTCAACTGTCAATCAAATACTAATTCATTATATTTAAGATTTAGATTTGTTTTGCATGCTAGCATATATTGACTTATAAACTGGACTTTTTCTTTTATGATAGACAACATGATTTACCTGAAAAATAGAAATAGAAAATCAAAGAAAACAGTTCGATGATTGAAAAATGATGATATGAATTTATAGAAATAAATTATATTTAAAAAAAAAACAGAAGATTTTACATTTATTTAATGTTTTAATTTATAAGGGAACAAACTGACAAAGGCAATTTTGAAATGAGTGGAAAGGAAGAAATTTTTGTGAGGAGACAGGGATAGGTAAAGATGTATAAGTAAAGACGGATAGGGAAATAATACTAGAAGGACAAAGAAAAAGAATGGCAAGAAAATAAATAAATGTAGATATTTTTTTAAATTTAAATGTTGCTATATTTACTGTGATTAAAAATATTTTGTTAGTGATAAAAGAGCTTTAAAAAATATTAAAAGTTATTTTACTTGGAAACTTCTTGACTCTTTCTTATGTTATTTTTTGTGTGCACATCATAAAGATATTGCATCATAAATTTTACAAAGATATTTTGTGAGGTGTCAAGAAGAGGGGAGAAAATGGCTGTGTGCATTATGCTTAGAATATGTATAAATGTCCGTCAAACAAAGAAAAACAAATGCCAAACCAGATAAAAATTAACAGGCAGACAATATAACACAAAGGTAAGGCTAAATTCTATCTATCTTAGATAGATAGATAGAATTTAGCCTTACCTTTCTATCTATCTATCTATCTATCTATCTATCTATCTATCTATCTATCTATCTCACCCTGTTAATTATCTATCTATCTATCTATCTATCTATCTATCTATCTATCATATGTCTTACATTATATTTAAATGAACAGATGTAAATTTTAAGCAAAATATTTTCTCAACAACTTATATTTATAAAGATATCACATAGTGTCTGGGTTTTTCTAATAACTTCTGATTAGGTATAATTATCAATAATAGATTTACCTAAAAAAAATCAAAATGTCAGAAATCATTTTGTTGGGACGGTGTTTAAAAATTGAAATTAGTTTAGTCAAAAGATCTCATGTTATTATTCTAATATACTTATATAAAATGATTATTTAAAACCAGAGGCTTTTTGTATCATTCTAAATTAATAATATTATATATATATATATATATATATATATATATATATATATATATATGTACTAGCAGCATGGCCCAGCGTAGCCCGTGCTTGATTAAAAAATCATACGACTCATACAGCACTCGCTATCACTTGACTTAAAATATTTTTGCCCTTCCTTGCCTTTAAAGGAGTGACCTTTGCTGTGCTGATGTTGCTACATGCCTTACTTCTTGCCTATCTCACACTGCAAATTTTTTCTAAGCTCTATACTAAACATTAAATCTGTTACGAAAAAAGAACTAAACAAAATGAACACAAAAGGATCAGCTTTAAAAAAGGACTCGTAACTGGAAAAACCAAATGAAAAAAGAATGTTAACAACAAATACTTTTTCACACACAACCCAGTTCTGCGGAATCAGAATCAATGTTAAGTTTAAGCAAGTGAATAAGTCAATTGGAGTAAAGTGCCATGCAGATTTAAATTTTTCCCACTTGTGATGAATGCAGCTATCAATTTTTTTGCATGCTAGCATGCTAGTTAACATTCATGTCAGTCATCTGTTGGCTTTCACACTGGCCAATAGAATCTTTCTGCCTATTCGTGGCAGCCAGCTATAGGCTCTCACTCTGGCCAGTAGAAAATGGCCGCAAACTACATGAAAACTGCTGTAGAAGCATGAAAAAATTGATTATTTCCACTGTCGATGGGAGTTGGGAAATACAAAGTCAGTCTTAGCCTTTCCGCTAACTTGGAGCATGTGCATGTAAATTTTGGTGCAAATCCGTCGAAAATTGTGGCGGTGCATTCGTTACACAAACACACACACATCCTGCCTTTTATAGATAGAGATATATACCCCCCCACATATATATATATATATCTATATATATATATATCTATATATATTGATATATATATATATATGTATAGATATATATATAGATATATATACATACATATATATATAGATATATATATATACATATATATATATATATATATATATATGTACATACATATGTGTATATATATATATATATATATATATATATATATATATATATATATATATATATATATATATAATTAATAAACAATAAAATCCAAAATCATCTCATATCAGGGACAGCCTATTTTGGCAGATGAAGATATCGGTTGTCTGACTTATCAACCCTGGCGTGGACTGAGTTTTGTGTCAGAAATAGAAATTTATCAGTGAAAGCTAAAAAAATATAAAAAAAATAAAACAACTAATACAGATTTTATTCATTTCAATGTTTCACTCAGACAATAGGCACAAGACAAGGGCCAGGGGAGGGTGGGAGGTATTTATCTTAAAGGGAAGAAGTTTTATAAAATTAAACTTGAATATTAACCTTATGACATTAATTTGGGGTTATATGAAAAACAAAGTATTAATTTAAAATTAAAAGAGGAATAAAATAGGGTTTAAAAATAAATTTAAAATATATAGATAAAAGGATGAGTTGGGGGAGATCTTAAAGTAGGGGAGGGTTTATAAATTATAATTAATATAGATAATGAGGGGGGAATATAGAAATTGGAATTAGTTATACATTTGATTTTTGAAAAGTTAGAGGGGGAGTGAATATTATGAATATTATGTTTATGAATTAAATTTAGAAATATTCTTCTGATATTAGTTTGGACATTATGCTTAAGACATGGATTAAATAATATAATATTGAATTTAAGGTGTTTCTGCTTATTTTTACCTTTGTTTCTTTTTTTCTAAATACTCTAGATTTACTTTATGGTTGCTTCGTTCTAAAACCTTTACATAAATAAATATTTCCTTATTGCTGGAGTTGGTAGATAATCTAACTTGGACTGATTTATGTAAATTATCTAAAATTTTGGGATGGTGGTTTGATTCTCTACTAACATATCTATGGTTATAAAGATCCTTTGTGTATGATTTATAATAACCATTATTCAGGTCTAAGGTTAACCCTTTAGCATTGGTGGTGGTGGTGGTGGTAATATGTAGTTTGTGATCCTTAAAAATATTATCTGTTCCTTTCACAATTGGTCTGTATTTTGTGGGCTAGTTTTATGGAGGAGAATGAAACATCATCTCTATAGGGTCTGGTGTCATCGATGTCGAAAATAAGTGTAAGTTGCTATAATAATAGAATTCAGCCAGTTCACATGCTTCTGCTGAATCATATGCTCCCAGAGCAATACAAAATTCTGAGTTACTTCTTTTGGTCCACAGATAACCATTATAGGATAGTATGGGTTTTTATGCCTGTTTTATGACATTTAATAGGACAGTAGTTTATTGTTAGATTTATAGCTGACATTAGCAGATTCTCGGTGATGGATGGATAAATGTCACAAATATCAAAATGGATGAATTTACATTCATTCTTCCTTTTTATATTTGTAAACCATTCTATGGCTCCAGTTGTTTTGTGCCACTGGTTAATTCCATGTATTGGCATGTATTTGCATTCTTTGAAGGATATTTTGATGATTTTACTGATATTATTTTTGGTTCGGTTATGTACTCAGTATTGAGAGTTGTTTAGAAAATTTACTTTATGATCTTTTAACTGTGATGAATGCTTGTTTGTGGAATTTGTGGATTCTGCTATCAATTTTCGGTTCAGTGTCTATTTTCTTGGCTTCTCTATTGACTTAATTTTCACAGTTATTGGGTGCCTTTTTATAAAACTTATTAATTTTCTTGTTAATAGCTTTATGATACATAACCACATCGACTTCATAATGGTTAATCGTTTTATCTGCTTTGATGATTATCTGGACAGATTTTTGATCATAACAATTTCCTTTAACATTTTTTGCTAGTAATATTAGTAAATTTAATTTTGTCTATTATGGAGAATAGATCTTTTTCAAAGTCCGATAATAGATTTTGTCACATGAAGGTGTTTTTTTGGGATGTAAATCCATAAACCTCAGCATCTTTCAAATTGTTATACTGATTCTTGTGTTTAAAGAAAAAGAATTTCCACCTCATTCTTTTTATTATGTTCTTGATCTTGTGTAAAATGGTCAGCTTATATAATCTTTTGTCAGAAACCATAATGTTTTTAGTGGAGTAGTCCAAGTTAATTGATTCAATATTCCAGTGATGATTAGGATACAAAGTATAAAATATTTTGAATATAAATATAAAAATTCATCTTTTTTTTTTAAATAAGAACAAATAATTTCCATTTAATTAAAATTTCTTTTAAAGTTTTAAAAAGATGAATAACTTTTTTAAAAATTTTTTAATTTTTTAATTTTCTTTTCGTTTTTACATTTTACTTCCTGATTATATTAATATTTACTTAATAACTCTGTTATATTACATTGAGCACTGTTTTATTGTCACTCACTCTATGTGGGATATATTATAATTATATTATATATATTATACATATATATATATATATATATATATATATATATATATATATATATATATATATATATATATATATATATACATATATATATATATATATGTATATGCCCACATGCATATACATATATAGCCACACATATATACACAGACACCCATATATATATATATATATATATATATATACATACATACACACACATATATATATATACATATATACAGACACACACAAAAATACATATATAAACACACATATACACACACATACACACACAAACAAAACATATAAAATGCTGTGCAAAAGTAAGTGAACCCCTAAGGTAATATTAAAAGAAATTGTTTCTTTTTTCCAGATGATCAACAAATCCTAAACTATATATTCAATAAGAAAAAACTTTATTAAATTAATTACAACCACTTTCAAATAATTTTCTCAAGCTGGAATAAAAGTATTAATTCAAAATTATGATGTAAGTGAACCCTTGCATTTAATATTTGGTTACTGCTCCTTTTTAAGTTGCAATTTAAACTGGACTTTGTCTATAAATTTTAAGAAGTTTCTGGCAGTAGTGAGTGCTGATTTTTTATCATTATTCTTGGCAAAACTCCCACAATTGCTTCATATTACATGGGTTTCTTGGATACACTATGTTCTTTCACTTGAATCACAGATTTTCAATTGGGTTTAGATCAGGACTTTGACTAGGCCATTCCAAGACTTGAAATTTCTTTTTACAAACCAATTCATTTTTGGATTTTCTTTGATGCTTCAGATCATTGTCCATTTGGAAGTTCCACCCTGACCTAAACACAACTTTTTAACTGACGACTTGACACTTTCATTCAAAATTGCTTGGTATCTCGCAGAGTCAACTGTTCTATCAGTGTGTACTATTTTTCCTGTTCCAGCTACAGCAAAGTACTCTAAATCCTAATGCTGTCACCGCCATGTTTAATGTTTGGTAGCATAATCTTCTCTTCAAAAGCCATATTAGGAACTTACATATGCCACCTATTGATCCTCCATGAAAGCTCTATTTTGGTTTCATCTGACCACAAAACCTTGCCAGAATGTTTCTAGCTTATAAATATGAGCTTTGGCATAGCAGAGGGGAGCATGCTTGTGCTATTTTGTAAGTAGTGGCTTTTTCTAGTTATTCTGCCATGGAAATCAGTATTGTTCAGATTTCGTTGCACTGTAGATGTATGTACATTGATTCTGATGTTGGCCAGTGAGCATTGGAGAACTGCAAAAGTCATAGCAGGATTTGCCTGGGCTTGACAAACTAGATGTCTACATGTTCTTGCTTTTGTGGATGGCTACCTTGATTGTTGTGCCACCATAGTAAAGGTATTCCATTTATATATAATTTGTTGCACAATGGAGAAGTGCAATCTAAATTGTTTTGATAGCTTTTTGTAGCCTTCTCCATCATTATAGGTTTCAACTATGCCATTTTAAAAATCTTGAATATGTTCCTTAGATCTTTGCATATATATTTTTTAAAATTCAGTATTTATACACAATGAGTTATATTGTTTGACTGCCCTTATACAAAACATACTAAAACCATGCACATATGTCATTTTGATTTTTACACATACTCAAAAAAATTAGCACTGCCATTTTTCTGTTTTGCATTGAATCTACCTCTTTCTGAACTCTGCAGATATCAACAGATATCTCAAGGAAATGTTTTGTCATAGCAAAGCCAATATGGTTGACAGTGCTGAGAATAGATGAATAAGTAACTGAGACACAAATACCTTACCTGGCTAGGATATCAATGATAGACTTACTTATATAGTCAGCATTGCCAGAGGTCAATAATATAAAGCCTATCTATCTATCTATCTATCTATCTATCTATCTATCTATATATATATATATATATATATACAGAGAGAGAGATAGTAGCATATTATATATATATATAATCCCCAGGCTATATAAAAAATTTTTAAGAAAAAATTTATTGTACTCCTACAAGTACCTATACTAAATAAAAATATATATTATATAAATATTAGGGCCTGTTGCTCATTTCTTTAGGCATCTGTCTGTCAGGGTAACTAGCTAATCCCTGTTGCAAAGGTCCTCTCAGACACATTTTTGTTACTTCAGCACCCACAGTAGACTTTTAGTTTATAATGAAAATATGCTAAGTATACCTTAGTTACATTTTCTGAGAGAGAGGAGATAAGCTAGCATGATCTGTAGGTGAATAAGGCTAGTATGCTCATATATATATATATATATATATATATATATATATATATATATATATATATATATATATATATATATATATATATATATATATATGAGTTGGGATCAAATATAGATCTATTATGGATCATATATGTTTTTTCAGGTAGGCTTGGAATCTGTTAATTTCTTGAAACTTTGGCTGGACATATCCTTTTCCTTGAATTTGGGATGCCACAAATTGTACTAATGTTGGCTGAAAAGAGTCAAATGAAAATGATACAACACTGACCAATGAAAATCATCAACATAAAAGTAAATATCTCTATATATAAAAGTGATGAATTTTTCCTATTTTTTCTTTATCTTATATATATATATTTATATATATATATGAGAACTGGGACCAAATACAGATCAATTATGGAATGATAGGATAAACATTTATGAATCTAACAGTTTGCTTTAATTAAAGCTTCATCAGAGAATGAGATATATCTTATTTTCTAATGAAATTTTAATAATCAAGCTGGAATAAAAATGTTAATTAAAAATTACTTTTGCACATCACTGCCTCACATTTATTTCTACAGAAACTATAACATATAAAGGGAGCCTAATAACACCAGAGGATAAAGTGAGCAAATTAATACTATTTATTTTAAATTTGCCATTATTATTATTTATGCATTTTCACCAGTGATGAACATGATTTGCCTTCATTTTATGGTCAGGCATCTCCTGCAGGGCTATTTGGCCACAATGTTGCTTGTTACATATAGTGTTGATCCCCCTGCTGAAGCACAATACCTAATAACCTAACTGTTCTTGCATCCATTGTTTGGTCTCTATAGATAATCAGAAAGTGTTAATAAACATCAATATTTGCAATATTTTCAATATGAAAAATATAATGAAACACTCTCATGTAAGATGCCATTTTGACAGATTTCCATTCACCTACTATCGGTAATAAGGCAAAAAATTATGGGTTTTTCAACCTCTACATTCACATCACCTTCATCACCTTTGAAGTCTGGGATCAAAATAATAAAATAGTTTTTTGGAGCATTTCTCTGTGAATGTGTGTGCATGTGTTTGTATATACACATATGGGAATATATTCAGTGCTACAGACACAAGTCCATATGTAAAGATGGATCTACATTAGTAGTGTGACATATTTTAGCTGCATTTTGATCTAAAATTTTCAATGTATAATATTTGATCAATATGAATAGTAATTACCACAGATTGATATCCATTCAAAAGGAAGGAGAGTACTGAAAATAAATATTTGTTGTGTGACATAAATGTATTTTTCATTATTAAACTGCAGAATTATTAATCTGCCAACACACACATACACACAGAGATAGATATACAAATATAAGTAAATTAAAATGAAAATGTGTTACATATATGTATCTTTGTGTGTTTGTGTATGCACATAAGTGTGTGTTTGTGTGTGTAAAGTTAAATAAACTCTTGATGTACAAATATTTGTTAGAAGTGAGAAAATTCTAATCTTATGTCAATATAAACCCCATTTGGATTTTGAGTGAATAGATGAGAAATGTTTTTATTTATCTATTTTATTTATGTCCCAAGCCCTTGAGCTTTTTCTTAATTCAAGGTAAACACCTTTCAAGTTTGCAGGGAAGAGGAGAGCACAAAAGAAGGTTTGCTCTGAGCAAAGTGAGCTTAGAAACACTGTAAGAAACAAAAGACACACACAAAGACAAGAAACTGCTCTTTGATTGCAGCAAATAAATGACATAGAAATAAAATGTGAAATAAATTCTGAAACAATCTTTTAAGTTACACATTGTCAACATTTTCACAATTATTTCAGTAGCAAAGATCAGAAAATGTGTTTTTGTCATGTTGGCAATGATGGTTCCTATTCATCATCATCATCATCATCATTTAAGAATAGAAAGGGCTAAGAAGGCATTCTAATAGCATTGGCAGTAGAGGTGGTAGAGATGATTCTTATCATTATTTCTATTAAATAAATGAAGAAAAGAAAAGACAGAGACTATAGTAAATTTACTATGTTTCATTTTGGCAGTAGTTTATTAAAGAGAATAAAAGGCTGACATTCGATTCCATCTGAGTTTTAGAGCTGCCATTTATTACTATTATTATTTGCTTTCATTAAATTTTAATGTCAGAAGCACTGGAGATCAAGTGGCAACAGGTCTTCTCAATTCTCTGTAGTCTCCTACTCTCCTCTGTAGTTTAGCTAATTACAGTGATGCTTTGACCTATCCTAAAGTTTCCAATTATTCTCACTTCATAAAGTTCTGATGGGCATGAATTTGCTCTTAATTTTCCATAATTTTTTCCCTTTTTTTTTGCAAGGTTCAAATATTTTTCTAGGCTTTCCTTTTTATTCAATTTTCTTTTAGTTTTTTTTTCTATAATATTTGACAATTTTTCTCTCATTGTTTACAAAGACGAGATCTTTTCTTCTGATCTGGCTCAAGTGATCAACTTAAATTTCAACATTCCAGAGAATCTTAAGTTTTTGTTGCCTTTTGTTTGACTAGACATAAATCTTTAGTCTATATTAGATAAATTCCCATCAGCTACATTGACGGCAGGGAGAAAATATTTTCTATTGTTATTAAATGAAAGCAGTTTTATTTTGGAGGATTTAAAATTAACAGGCCATTCCTTGCCTCAGTAAACCACTGATTGGAGGTCCTTTTGAGAGAAGTTGTTAGTTTTACTTTCTTAAACATGTTGAGTTTTCTATTAACCCACGAGTAAATAGTTGTGTCATCATCATAAATACCTCGTTGGGAACTGATGATATTGGGAAGGTTCTTGCTGAAGATAAGAAATAATGTAGGTCCAAGGATAGAGTCCTGGAGGACCGCCACAATGTGAAATGAACTAGAAGCCTGTCCCTTTAACATGGCATTGATTACAAGATTTCTTAGGAATAATTTTTATTAAGCCAAATATTTGTCCAGGGAAACTGTAGCCCTTGAGCGTGCAGAGCATGCCAAACACTGTCGAACGGGATAGGCGTTAACACATCGGCAGTAGACTTGGCGAAACGGATATTGTTTATCTGAAAGGAGGTCTTGTGAAATGAGGTGCTTAACCTATTCGGTGTTGACTATAGCCTCTAGTACTTTGTCAAAAAGGGGTAAGAGGCTGATACGGTGAAAATTCGAGAGGTTTTAAGATTCTCCAGAATTCTTAAAGTTGAGAACTACAAAGTAGATTAAGGAATAAATGACAAATATCCTTAAAATTTCAACAGAACTGGAGTTAGGTATGGTTTTCTGGGAGTTATCATTAATGATAAAATGTCAGTAAGTTTCCGTGACTCTTTAGTATTTTTCTCGGCTCTTATTGATATTAACAATGCAATCTGAGCCATTTTGAGATTATATGCGATTCTCCATATCTGACATTTAAAACTCTTGGAGGTTTCTAGTGCACTAATGTTGGGTGCAACCAAAATCCTCGTACCCTGTATCCACAGTTCGCATGTAAACCTCTGTTATTTTCCATTTTTTCTCATTCATTATTCCCCTGTGATTTATTGGAACAAGCATATTCATGGCCTGACAGAATTTCTCTTTCATCTGTGCAACAGCTAGTTCCTGCCTGCTTGAATGGGCACGTGTGTCTGGATATTTTTTATTTATTTAAGAAATCATTTAAATAATATTTTTCAGAAAAAAAAGTAAGTGAAATGAATTTGGGCCTTTAACATCTTCAGTACCAACATTTTCTTTTATTGTGTAGGTTAAGAATAAATGAAAATGGAATATTAAAGGCCATGGCCCGAAGGCAGATTTAATCGTGTTTATTGGGATTTAAGACAACTCCACTTCTTTAAAGAAATATCTTGAGAAATATCTTCCAGGTCTTATCTATGAAGTTCAGGTATCTGGTAAGGTAATGTTATACTCGAATGCCGTATACACCCCCCACTTGTACCATAGCTTAATTCTATGATATTGTAATATTAAGTATAAATCGGAGAGGGTCTTATTTAAAAAATAAGACATCGGTTTCAAAAAGTTAGGGACATTAACCAATATTTGGCAATTAACAGGTAAAGCAGTGAACACCTTAATTTAGCAAAAAAAAAAGAAAGGGTAAGATAATTGTTGTGATAGAATCAGATGAAATGTGCCTATTATAGTGCAATATTCATTGAGCCAATTCACTGGTGTAGTGAGATCGATCCTCATTGGGTACACCAATTTCATGCCAAGTTTTGTATATACCAATTTGAGCATCTTCTTGTTGGATAATGGTTAATAAGTTAGTCTAGCTGTGAGTTCGATTCTCACTGGGTGTCCTATATATTGTGTGATTTGTAAATAACGATTTACAACAAAGTGAAATAAAAATAGCAAAGCTAAGTTTTATTATTCGGTGGTAGCCGTGGTGAGCGGAAAGAAAAGAAGTAAATGAAAATAAAGGAAACAACGATAGAAGTTACGAATCTATCAGGTCATAAGCACAGAGGAAAGGGGGAAAGGCTCTTACATTGTGTATCTGAATGAGAAGTATGGCGCAGCCAGGTGTTTACACACTTAATGGAGAGCAGAAGGATGGGTAATGGGACGAGGAAGATGAGGTAGACAATTTCCACTTGGTCTCGTGACAGGTAGCTTTAGCGTAAAGTTTTACAAAAGGAATATCGGCTCGGTTAGTACAGCCTGAAGAGAAATAGAAAGATGAAGGGAAAAGACGGAGATGAAGGAACGATAGATAGCTAGCCAGATAGATAGATAGATAGATAGATGAAGGAAAGATCGATAGATGAAGGAAAATAGATAGTGAAAGAAGAAAGAGTGATTTAATGCAAAAATAAAAGGGAAGAGGAGAAAAAGAAAGAAAGATAAATAAAAAAGACAGAAAGAAAGAAGAATGGGCGATGTAATCTAATGGTCAAATTGCATGGACAGCGTCGTTTCTCGTCTGATCAACAGACGTGTTACCCAAGTCGAATTTTAACAGAGCTTGACAACAAGACTAACTATTAGTAAATCTTGTGAATTCGTGCCAGACTAAGCAAATGAGTTTCATGTTCGAAACTTTGGCTCCGTCTAATGAGCAAAGTTAAGTAACATCGAATCTGGTTGTCAGGAGTTCGATGTCCGCTTAAGAAACACCGGGCATTATGACTGCGCAAACAAAAATATAATTAAGAAAAGGTAATATAGTTATAAAAAGAAAGAAATCAGAAGAATTAAAATAACGAGAGAGAGAGAGAGAGAGAGGGGGTAAGGGGGAGGGTGAGAGAGAAGGAGAGAGAGGGAGAAAGAGAAAGAGAGATATACTATGGAAATGATCAGAGGAGGAGTTAGAAGAAGTTAGAAAAGGTGAGACAATATGAAACAGATTGAAATGAGATTGAACAATAAGAAAAAAGCAAAGTAGAGAATCAAGAGATAATAAAATAAAGAGAAGTAGAGAAAGAAAAAATAAGAGAGAAAAAGGCAGAGCGGGGCGGCGTACAAATAGAATGAGAGGGTAGAGGAGAAAAAGAAAAAAAACAGGGGCGAGAAAGACAATATAGACGCAGAGATATCAAGAGAAAGTGGGAAAGAAAGAATAGAGAAATTTGCCAACAGAAGGGAGACAAAGAACAATGATTGCGGAGAAAAACAAGCAACAACAATAATAAAGAAAAGTATGCTAGCCTAATCGTTAGGACTTTGGCAGGGTAGAATTGTGACAAGGTCACAATTCTATAAATATTGAGGAAAGTATGTCAACGTAAGAATTCACACCTGCCATCAGTGATGTGATTTGAACTTCTTAAGGAATACTATGCAAAAATAAGAAATAAACGTGGGGATTGTACCAGCGTAAATGCTGCTTTCTTTATGTGTTGGGGTTATCAAATGTAATTGCGTCTTCTAAGAGCATTTATCTATTATACATTTAACGATTCAGAAAAAAAAACAACGAGACTCCAATTGTGCATCAACAATAAAATATATATTGAAACAATAACATACAAAACAATCATGCAATGATGTGTAGTAATTAAGGGAGAAAAAGTTGTTCCCCTTCAACTGTTTCTCTGATTAAGATTGAATGTTCGAAAGAATTTCTCTTGAATAAGTATGTTCAGGATTCTGTGTTGAATAGAGTCTGGTGGTAGAATAGAATACAGTTAATTAAGAAGTGTGTTGTTTTGAGAAATTAATAGAGTGCTGGTTCATGAACTTGGCATAGTCACAGAGAGGAAGATATGTGTAATGTGATACAGAAATCTGTGTCTGTGTGTGCGTTGTGAGTAAAGTCGTGGATTTGTGTAGACAGGCGTAAATAGCTGGACTCTACTGACTGTTGTGGAAAAACTCGCTTGTTTTTAAAGCTGCTGGTAGGGTCCCATCGAAAATGTTTGATTGGTTAAAATTCGACCAATCACTGATTTTGTAAGAAAGACACATATGAGCAAGTTCAGAGCAGAAAAATTCAAAGTGGTGACTGCAATTGCTAAATTGTCTTATGGAAAGGCAGTATCGATTTCCTAGGCAATCGCAGACGAATAAATTGTGGGCGTGGAAAGCGTAGCAATCGCTACAACTACTCCCCCCACAGATTGGAAAAAGTGATGAAAAGCATATTTTTTAATATGTTACATAATGTTTGAATTTTGAAGACCAGTGGACCCTCCTTCCTTTTTTGGTAAGTTGATGTTCAGGTGTAACTTTCTCCGGGACAGGTGTGTTGCCAGAACCATCAATTTCGTATCCGAGGAAATTCAATCTAGGAACAGCAAACACACATTTGTCCGGGTTGATTTTTAAACCGAATTGTTCCAAACATTGGAAAACTTGTATTACGTGACGCACGTGGTCTTCCATGTTAGCGCTTGCTACAAGGAGGTCGTCGATGTAAGCGAACGAGTGAGATAAACCACGGAGTGTTTCATCGATTAGGCGTTGGAATGACGGTGCAGCATTTCGAAAGCCGAAAGGCATTCGAAGAAATTCGTATAGACCGAAGGGAGTTGTGATGGCTGTTTTGTGTACGTCTTCAGCGGCCACTGGAATTTGATAGAAAGCTTTTCGTAGATCTATTTTTGTGAAAATCTTAGCTCCTTGCAGAGAAATTCCGAAATCGGCTAAGTTTGGCACAGGATATTCATCAGGAATTGTCTGCGCATTTAGACGTCGATAATCTCTGCGGGGGCTCCAAGCCCCCTCTTGTGCCTTAGGGACCATGTGAAGTGGAGAAGCGAAAGAGCTCGATGAAGGGTGAATTATGCCGAGATCCAACATGTGCTGAAATTCAGCACGTGCTAGCTTGTATTTTTCTGGTCCGAGTCTACGCATTTTCGAAAAAACTGGCGGGCCAGATGTATGAGTTTTATGAACGGTGTGATGTTTTACCATTTCAGTATACGTAAAAGGACGGATAAGTGAGGGAAACTTATCCAGCACGTCTTGCAGAGGATTATTCACTGGTAGAGCGACACACAATTTGGTTGACGTGAGGGTGGAGGTAATCCCGAAATTAGTGAGTTTAGTCATCCGGTCTATAAGTGAGTGGTTCGACATGTCCACAACTAGCTTGTAGTGTGCAAGGAAATCTACGCCTAGTATGGGAAATTTGACTTCAGCCACTGTAAAAAACCATTGGAACGTTCTTCTTAATCCAATGTCTAGAGTCATTGACACTTGACCGAAGGTTTGTATTTGGGAACCATTCGCAGCACGTAAAGTGTATGAAGATCTTTCGGTTGGCAAACCTGGTCTGGATGGAATTACGCTGACTTGGGCGCCTGTGTCGATCAGAAATAATTCGTCAGAATTCCTGTCTCTGACGTAAAAAAGACGGTTGGCTTTCTCTCCCCCAACAGCAGACGCCGTCTTCATGCGCTGTTGAGACTGGCGTTTCCCGTCTTCTGGTTAGGTGTAGATGCTAACTGGGGTTTAAAATTGCACGGCTTGGTACAATGCCTGGCTGTCTGACCGAATTAGCGGTGATACCAACAGATTGTAGTATTCCTCTCGCGAGAGTTAGATCGGGAACGTCGACGCGACTTGTAGAAGTTGTGAGCTAAGGTCGATCGCTCTCTACTCAAACGATATAACTGCATAGATAACTTGTTGAGTTGTTGCTGGAGTTTGTTAATTACATCTTCGACGGATGTGTCGTGTGGCACTGGGACGTGTATACCATTGAGAGTCTTGGCTTCATTTATCTTATCGGCTATTTCGGCCGTTTTCATTAGGTCCAAGTTTTCTGGAAGTGTTGCTAAGATTTGGGTGGGCAATTTGTCCATCCAGAGCTTACGGAGCAACGAATCTGACATGGCATTCTTCCCTAGCAGATCTTTCATTATTCTTAGTGGCTGTGTTGGCTTACTGTCTCCCAACTGAAGAGTATTGAACAGGTCGTTCAATCGGCGCTCTTGAGATTTCCCTGTTCTGTATATGATTGCCTCCTTTAATGTGTCGAAGGGCTTGTCTGCCGGGACGTTGTCTAACAAGTCTGATACATCGAATGCAATTTCAGGCGGCAGCTTCTCAACTACGTGCCGTCTGAGATTGTACTTATTCCGCCTGAAAAATGACATTTAATTGTGCGAACCAGACATGCACGTTTGTCGTATCGAAGACTGGCAGGTTAAGCAATACTGTTGCTTCGTTTGCATCCTGATTGGCCATTTTGAGTAGATTCTTTTGAACGCACGTGGTGGAGAAAAATTCCTTCGCGCCAAGTTGAAATTCTGTATATAATTTTCTTTTGATGTGGCTGGCACAAAATTGGGTTTTACATCGCTTTTTTTTTGTTTTTTTCTTTCTTGAGTCACGTCGTCGGTCACCAATTGTAAATGTTGCTTTCTTTATGCGTTGGGGTTATCAAATGTAATTGCGTCTTCTAAGAGCATTTATCTATTATACATTTAACGATTTAAGAAAAAACAATGAGACTCCAATTGTGTATCAACAATAAGATATATATTGAAACAATAACATACAAAGCAATCATGCAATGAGGTGTAGTAATTAAGGGAGAAGAAAAAGTTGTTCCTCTTCAACTGTTTCTCTGATTAAGATTGAATGTTCGAGAGAATTTCTCTTGAATAAGAATGTTCAGGATTATGTGTTGAATAGAGTCTGGTGTTAGAATAGAATACAGTTAATTAAGAAATGTGTTGTTTTGAGAAATTAATAGAGTGCTGGTTCATGAACTTGGCTTAGTCACAGAGAGGAAGATATGTGTAATGTGATACAGAAATCTGTGTCTGTGTGTGCGTTGTGAGTAAAGTCGTGGATTTGTGTAGACAGGCGTAAATAGCTGGGCTCTACTGACTTTTGAGGAAAAATCGCTTGTTTTTAAAGCTGCTGGTAGGATCCCAGCGAAAACGCGGGAAAGTTGATTTAGCACAAAAATGTTTGATTGCTTAAAATTCGACCAATCACTGATTTTGTAAGTGGTGACTGCAATTGCTAAATTGTCTTATGGAATGGCAGTATCGATTTCCTAGGCAATCGCAGACGAACAAATTGTGGGCGTGGAAAGCGTAGCAGTCGCTACACATGTGACTTAGAAAATTGATCACGGAAGAAATATTGATAGTTTCTAAAATCTGTAATCTTTGTTACTAATTTGTGTTGAATACTCTTCTTGTGTTATTAACAAGCAACTGTCATATTGTAATTATGTTTTTTTTATCATGTGTTGCCGTATCTCACATTGCTTGGAATCATGATACATGAATGTAAGAAAGAGAAAAAAGATAGTTGGGCTTTAAAAAGATATTATTTTTTGCTATTTATAGACATATAATCTGCAATAGGATGAGTGAATTTGTAAACAACATTGATCGTATGCAGAAGTTTTGATTTGAATATCGTGTTATTAGTGGTGTTATTAGTGACTACTACTAACCTTTTAATCATTTTTTCATAGATAATGAACCGTAGATGTTTATTCTTTGTTTTTTTTTTACTATGACTACTTGGTATTGTTTCCAGTTCGAGTGCATCTGATTATGATAACATAAAATTAATAGTGTTGTTGTCCCTACTTATGTTCATGACAACTTTTAAAACATATTGATTACTCTTAAATAAAACTAATTATTCAAAGATAATATAACTGGGAAATGCATTTGAGTGTTTGTTTAATGAATGGTACTTAGTTCTTTATAAGAAATTGTTTTTAGAAGAGATTAATTTTTCCCGATTAATTAGTTTTTATAACTTATTTTTGTAGCGACAACGACGTTCACGTTTGCAGTTAAGAAAGCAGAAGTTAGTGATAGAAGTTTCTTTTAAATACAGAAAGATAAGAAAAGTTTGACATTGACAGTCGATAGTTCACAACAAATTACGTTCGAATATTTCTTTTAATTTTCCTCTATGGTTTTTTCCTTAGTCGAAAATAAATATATCGTCGGTATATGGAACGTTGTATGGTTTGTTTAGTTATTTTGTTGAATAATTGATTCTCTACGGGTCATATAAATGTCTGAGAACGGACCCAGAAGGATAGAAAAAGTGATGTTTTGCAGATAAAAAATGACTATTATCTTAAAACACTTGTTTGAATGAAGACTTGCCCCTCTCTCTTTCTCTTTCACACTCATATACATATATATATATATATATATATATATATATATATATATATATATATATATATATATATATATACACGAAATAAACACGAAGCACACACACTCTCTTTGTCTCTTTCGTTCTTTCTCGATATATGAGTATAGTGTTTAAAAGTTGCTATGTTTATGGGAGTAGAAAACTCAATACAGGAAACAGTGTGGCTGTAAGAATCAACACTGCATGGTGACTGTTAGATTTGTGACTAAGACTTGGTGTGAAGATCGCATTGAGACGTGAAACTAATAGTCACCATACAGTGTTGACACTTATATCCACATCTATCTATCTATCTATCTATCTATCTATCTATCTATCTATCTTTGTTTATGCATATTTTTATTTCCAGTTAATTTTTTGGAAGATAATTTCGAGACATGACGTAAACAATTTAGAAGAGATTCTATCGCCATGTCTCTCTTTAAATTTTTGAAGTTATATTATTACGGTAATGCTATATACATTCTTAATAACTTTTATATAATTTTCATTGATACCTTGCTCGCATTGTTAAAGACGGTCGAGTATTCTGCTGAATCAACTGACTTTTCAGTCAATGAGAGTAAAGTGATTTGTTATAAATGTTTTCTGTGTGTCTGGGCTGTGTTTTCGATCAGTCGAATGTCTACATTTTAGTAACCGTTACTAAAACCTGTCTGTTCGCATGGCGGATTTTCATTGAGTACTTTTGGGAATAATTTAGATGCGTTTCATAACAATTTGATAGGATGGTTGGGCTTCTAGATGCCTCAACTAGATGGAATTCAATGGTTGATATGGAATAAATAGAAAACTGGGATAATCCTGATTGAAATCAGTTGTGGCAGATGGCAACGGGTGTGCTCAGTTATCCAATAACATCCCAAAACTGAAATGATGTTAAAATCACAGATATTATTCAGGAAGTACTTGATGTTAATAAATGATGGTCACTTTTTCGTCACGCTGTTAGAAAAGCATGAAATTAATTCTATTTGTGCTTTTTTCATTGTCCAAGCAATGTTATTTCATGGCAGAATAGAAAAACAGTGATTTCTTTTCTAATAAATTATTTCTAATTGTCAAACAGGAATAATCAAACAGTTAGGCACATTCACTCATACACATATGGGTATGTGCGTTTGTGTAGATTTGTATATGCATGTCAGCGCGTGTGCCGTACGCATGCACGTTCATATACCTTGCATAAAAAGTAAAAAAAAACAAACTATAAAATAGCCACAAAACTGCATTCGGATCCACAATTATTTCCACTCAACAGACCCTAGAATAATTTGAAGCATAACTGTTACCGCTCACAAAAATAATCGTTAGAATAACACAATAGACCTACCCATAATGCCCCATTGATCATATATAAATAGTCGAAGCAAAACACAACACACATGATCTGACGATTGTATTTAATCATAAAACAGACTGTCGCCACTTCTGACTTATTATCAAGATTCAAGAGTAAGGTGGACGTGCCAGGCTCTCCTACATTCAAATTCTTTTAAAATCAACCTTAATGGTTATGTTTAGTTTACCAGTGACGTCGCGAACAGGTTTACTTGTAATCGAAATTATTCATTTGGGTAATTTCACATGGCAGATATTTGGTCGTTTAGTTAAATTTTGATAAAGTGAATAGAGCTGGTGACTAAAACAAACCAATAAAATGATGTGTCCACCACTTGGTTCGCTGTCAGATGGTACGTCAAGCTGTGTAGCATATTGTATATCGTCACTTGCTGAAGTCATTTAAAACCACTGTTCCAACGAGATGTCGATGCTTTACGATCAATTTTGGTTCATCAAAGCACGAATTATTTTCGCTTGATCAAACGGCCTATTATTCTACCGATTAAGGTGGTAGTTGTAGGGCGAACAAGGCACTTATAGAGGGATGCTGAAAGGTTTTTGGAATAAATAAGAATTGAACGAAATTTTTGAAAAGTGGTCGGGCTGAGACTTTTCAGCAGTCTTTCGTTTTATACATACATACATACATATACATTACATTTCTTTATCTGTTATGTCTTAATTACTATAAAGGATAACAACTCAAATACAGGTATCCACTGGACATAACATATATATATATATATATATATATATATATATATATATATATATATATATATCAAGAACTATTTTAGGTGAAGGAAGTATAAGAAAGTGGAAACTATTTTCTTGTGACAAGTTTCGTCCTTCAGGACTTCATTGGACTAAGTCTATGTTTACGTTGATGCGACTACACATGTGCACGAACGAAAGAGACACGTTGAGAATTTAAAATTTAAAATATTTTTTTAATGTGCTTTGGGTATAGCCGATTTCATTTAAATTATCTTTCTTTTTGTTTAAATTTCCTTCACTTTTTAAAAAATTAAATATCCCATATTACTATAATAAAAGATCGGCCAAGACATTTAATAAAAAAAATGTAATGGAAACATAAAACAAAAGAAAAAGAATTATTATATATCTATCTATCTATATATATATACATAAATATATATATATATATATATATATATATATATATATATATATATATATATATATATATATATATATATATATATATATATAGACAGAGAGAGAGAGAGAGAGAGAGAGAGAGAGACCTCATCGGTAAAACACACTTTAAACAATATATGCGTGCGCGTGTTTGTGCGTGTGTGTGCGTGCGCGCGTGTGTGTGTGTGTTGCGTGCGCGTGCTTGCTCGTGTGTATGCTCTTGCTAATTTTGGAAATGAATCATAAATGTATCTCTTGCTAATAACGTCTCCAATGAATTTTAATGGAAAAATGTAAATGAAATTGATAAACAAATTTTGAAGTAGAAAATGAAGTGCGTTGTGAAATCCATCTGCTTCTGAACTTATAGGAAAAGTTTCACTTGGAGGTCAGAGTTCAGAAGAATTAACAAAAATGCTCGGGAGAAAAGTTTCTGATCTAAGAAAAAGGCCAAAATATAAAAGGCCACGAACTTAAAAGGAGAATCGAGAGCAGAGAATTTGTTTCATAGAACCAATCCCACTTTGTAATATCGATGGGGGTGGGGTCTAGTCAAGTATGCTAAGTAGGAGGGGTAACTGAAAATCGTATTGTGAGGGCTGAAAAGGGATGAGTTTAGGGGGAGGTCTATGTGTCAGCTACAGCAGTAGCTGGGTTAACACTAGATAAAGATTTTTTGACTGTGTAAGCTGAAGATTGGTGATAAAAGAGAGAATGTGTGTTTTTACACGTTTGTCATAAATGCCAGGTCCCTTCAGGACATATGTATTCATGGTTCTCCACATTTTCCTTTTCTTTAATATCTTTATATTGTGAAGTGGTTTCCTATTGCCTCATGCATATATTTAAATTCAAAGTTGTCTTTCTTCTAAACTGGGTGTTAATCCAAACTATTATAGTCCATTCTACCACGCTATTTATGTTAAAACGAGAGAGTTAGAAGCGATAGATTTAATGCCTTTCCTAAAGGAATTAGTGCGAAAGTGAACGCAAGAAATTAGGTTCAATTTTGAAATAGTACCGCGTCGATTACACATTCTGCAACAATAGCCATAATGCTAGTTGCCCATTCATGTGTACATATTTCATAGATATACACAAAGCATTTTTTATCAAATTCTAAATGATCATTTTATGTGTTTTCTTTAGGAGAGGCCGTTTTCTTGCAATCCATCCGTGAAATCATTGTCGGTTCAATGTACTACAAATTGTTGAGATGTGTAAATTTGTTCCATTATCCCTTATATCTATCTAGATATACTCTGCACTTGACTGTAACGTCCGTTGGGATTTTAGTCATTTATGATGTTGAAAATTTCTTTGAACAATCCGATAAAGTCTTTGTTCAGCGGCCATTATTTTCAATTTCTAAACGATGGAAAAGAGAATAGAAAGTTAAAGCCCTTGGTACTTTTCTGACCATTTCCCTAGATTGATAAAACTCGATTAATTTATCTTCAAATCATTGAAATATTCTTTGGGTATCGTCATAATTTCTAAAATGAATAAATTTTAATTCGTATAATAAATTATTATAAGCTTTTCAAAGGGATGTTGTGTATCACAATCGGAAGGAAATACAAAAATTATTACAACAGACAGGGAATACACAAAATGGGTCAATTTTCTATGACCTAATTTAATGAAAACTTACTTTTTCACTAGGTCGAATTTTAAGCAATATTATTGTTGCTAATGGTGGACATAAAATAATTGATAATATTAATTCTTTCTTATTTCTCCTCATTTTTAATAGCCCAAACTGGAAATAGGAGAAGAAGAATGCGTACTGGAACAATAAGTGCAATTGATCAGAATGATAGTAGATAGAGAAATAGAAATGCAGAAATATATAAACCAATGTTTAATAGATTACACAAAAGCATTTGACAAGATACAGCATGAGAATCTATTTGAACTGCTAGGAAAACTGAATCTATTTTGAAAGGATATTAGAATAATCTAGAATTTATACTGGGAGAAAACCACCTGTATACAAACAGAAAAGAAATTGAGTATGTATACAAAAATAGAAAGGGGCGTAAGATATGGATCACCGGATTTATTCATGCACTGCAGCGTGACTATCCTAAGAGAGCTGGAGAGCTTAGAAAGAACAATTATCGATAGGCGCAATCTTAACAATATAAAATACACAGGAAAGCGTGAGGAAGGGACTAACTATTAACTCTAAAAAGGCAGAATATATAGCTGTTAACAAAAGGGACAGCTCAAAATGTCAGATACGAATTAGGAGATTCAGAGTCAAAGAATCACAGAAAATTAAATATTTGGAAAGTGCGTTTAATGGAAGGCAGGAAATGCGCATCATCGAGATTCGAACATGCATTGGAATAGCAAAAGATGCCTTCCAAAAGCTAAGAAGAAACGGGGAAATTTAATTAGAAGCAAAGAAAAGAGTGCTGAACTGTTATGTAATATCAATCCTCTTAGATGGCAGTGAATGCTAGACAATCTCCTCACAGAAGAGAAAAATGGAGATGAGACGCGGTTCTACAGAAGGATGCTGAGAAGAATATAATGGACGGAGCACGCCAACATTGAAGAAGTTTTAAGGAAAAAGGAAACAAAAAAGACACTTATACTCAGAATCAGAAAGAGACAGCAGAGTTTTCTTGGACGGGCTTGGGGAATTGGACACTCAAGGACATATCGAAGGACAAAGGGACTGGTGAATGCAGCGGCCACCTAACTGACCAAATTGTGTGAATGTATGGCGACGGTGAGAGGCTTTTGAAAGGATGAAAGTTTGCTAAGGGATAGTAGTTGCGACCGATGATCGGCCAAGTCATGGATGACCACGACGGTACACAGAAGATGATATAAATTAATGCCAATAAATAAGTTTGGAATAAGTCATAAAATGAATGAAAATAATATTGGCGATATATATATATATATATATATATATATATATATATAGAGAGAGAGAGAGAGAGAGAGACAGACAGAGAGAGAGATTGATAATATTAGTGGTTAATACACATACACACACATACACACACACGCATATATATATATATATATATGTATATATGAAATATATAAATATATACACATACATACATCTACATACATATATATATATGTAAAATTCCAAGAGGATAGAATCCAGGTAGAACTCAATGTCCACGACAGAGTAAGAATATAATATAAAAGGCCCAAACACTAATATTCCATGGTTATAATTGATTACATTGGAATCGTAATCACGATCCAATTCATCAGACCTACAGGTCTGATTAAAAAAGGAATCAGAAAAAATAACTCCGGGAATAAAAATATATATATATATATATATATATGTATATGTATATGTATATATATGTATATTTATATATATATACATATGTATGTATATATATATATATGTATGTATATATATGTATATGTATATATGTATGTATATATAAGTATATATATATGTATATATATATGTATATGTATATTTATATATATATATGTATATATATACATATGTATGTATGTATGTATGTATCTATCTATCTATCTATCTATCTATCTATATATATATATATATATATATATATATATATATATATATGCATATTGTAGATAGATAAACATAGTATTGTTACTACAAAAGAAAATAAAAGCAATAAAATGTAAATACAAAGTCATAGAAAATGAAGAAAAAGACATGAAAATGAATGAAGCTGAAAATTAAAGAGATTCTGAAAATAAAGATAGAAATGAATGGAAATGAAAATAAAGTAAAAGAACTGAATAAATTTCTAAAACGAATCAACGAGGGAGAGAGGGAAAATTAAAAAAAGAATTTACCGAGTGAAAAACAAATAAGAAGAAAATGAAATTGAATAAGACAAAACTGATAATGAAGAGAAATTAAATGAAAAAATATAATTACTCATGAAATAAATGACAGAAAACGAATGAAGGAAATTTGATCTTAATACAAGAATTGAAAATAAGAATAATGAGATATGAGTGGGAAGAAGAAAATGAAAGAGAATAATCAATGAATAAAGAGGCGGGTAAAAGAAACATAAAAAACAGAAGAAATGAAACAGACAACGAATTGAGAAAATAAGAAAAAGCGAGAGAAAGGTAATGATAATAAATAGAAATGAAATAATTTGAAAAAGACACCAATAAAATGAAAGAAAAATGCGAATGAAGAAGAAAACAGGGTAAAAAAATAAGAATATAATTAGATAAATACTATCAAAGGAAAAAATGAAAGAAAAATATAAAATGAACAAGACGTAAACAAAAAAAATGAACAAACTAAAAAAAAGAAAAAAGAAAGAAAAAACAAGAGAAAAGGAAAATCAAAGAGAATAATAAAAAGAAAAAAATGAAAAAAATAAATTTATAAATAAAATGTCATGTATCTTGATCTTTCTTTGCTACAGTCCACTTGGAGAATAAATGCCAATTTTTTCATTAATTTTATTTTATTCTTTCTGGAATAGAATATTCAACGTAGAAGGTTCCTACAAGAAGTAAAAAAAATGAACGATCTTTGTACGAAAAGAAATATAACAATAGAAAATATAATACTCAGGCAAATTAACCAAAATATTTCCCATTCTTCTAATTCTGAGCGAATAATAAAAATGAATCATTATTAATGATTTTTTTAAAATGATGATATTGCTAATAATGTAAAGTGATCACAGTTCTGGATAGAAATATATAACAATTACATTCATTTCAGACCACGAAAAATTAGTGTCTTCTTGATTTTTATAATAAACATTTTTGCAATGCATTTTTGTACTACTTTGCCACACATTCATTAACTACAGAAAAAAAACAAAAAAAACTTAATGAACTTCTCCGAAGGTGAGTTGAAGAGTCTTAAAAACTGACCGAAAACTTTTCCGTAACCCATCATGTGTGTGTGTGTATATATATATATATATATATATATATATATATATATATATATATATATATATATATATATATATATGGGGAAACGATATATAATTATTTATGTATAAGAACAATTTCAGGAAAATCTAAAAAAATTAACAATTATTTTTCGTGTGACGCGTTTCGTCTGATATACATGCAAAACTCCGCCAGAAATTTGGAAATGCCATGCTGTACTACTTGGCATTCGCACCGAAAGCTCCAATACGAACATTTCAGAGTGTTTGGGTGTCAATCTGAGGATATTTCAGACGATTTCGGAAAGAGTTGAATGAATCTAATCGTGATTATGATGGTACGGCAGTACGGAAATTTGCTGGTGAGGTCCTCAGACTCGACACAGAGACGTACATCAAGTGGCTTGAGGAGGTAGTGCTGCTCTGAATCAAGAGGGTGTCTGCTGGAAGACCCTATGTCTGGCAACAGGACACTGCACAATGCCACACAAGCAGGAAACCCCAATCATAGCTGTCAGACAATTTCTGCAGCCACATCAAACCTTACATCTAGTCACCTAATTCCTCAGACTGCAACCCCCTTGATTATTATTTGTGGGGTATAGTTGAACAAGAGACCATCAAAACTCATTGTAACACCAAAGATGAACTGAACGTAAGAATTATAGCAGCATTCACCAACTTAAACAAGGAGAACGCTCCAAAAGTTGCAGGAGATTCCGAAGTCGTCTGGAGGCCGTGATTGAAGCCAATGACGTTTTTATTGAATAAATTTACTCTTTAGTATTTCAAAATATTTTTGTATAATGTTGGTAAATATATCTGTTAAAATCTGCAATTTTCATTTTTGAGTAATTTAGACGAATATTTATCCATCGCACCCTGTGTATACATCCTATCTAAAGTTATTATGCAAATTAAACAAACCTCAATAGCACAAAAAGTTATGAACCAATATTTGTAAAATTTAAACTCCATCATTCCCACCTTTAGTAAAATATGTAATTAAATTTTCTGCCATTTTTAATGGTTAGTTTTTTGAGATATTTGGAATTTTCCAAAATGCACTAGCTGGAGGTAGTATGCAGATTAAACTAATATTACCTTAAAGCCACTGAAATTTAATAAAAACTATTTTTTCTTTTTGTAACCATAATATTCGTTGAAACATGGGTAAAGGGAAGGATCTAACAACTGCTGAAAAACAGAAAATAAAGTTATTGAGTGAGAAAATGTCCACATTGGCGATATCAAATGATATTTGCAGAGATCATCGAACAAAAAGGAAGGCTGTTGAGAATTTGAGGCAAAAAAAGGATTTAAGAATTTACTTCCTTGAGATGAATGTAAACTAAAGCAAGTTATAGCTAAACAACCACTTTTGACCCGTACCCAGATCTTTGAAAAGGCTGAAATTGAGGGAGTCAAGAAGAATAAAAAGTGTAGAATACTTTGTGAATTAGGATCTGTAAAAAAAAAATCTACTAGGTAGCCTCCTCTCACTAAAGCAAATATTTTACAGCATCAAAATTGGCCCAAGAAATACATGAAAATTGACTTTTCTAAAGTAATTTTCACAGACGAATCTCGAATGGCATTTGATGAACCTAATGGAATGACCAAAGGATGGATTTTATCCAATTCCGATGTGCCTGTGGTAAACAGAAAGGAGGCGGTAGCGTTATGATATAGGCTGGAATTGTCGACCAAACAATTACTGAACAATTCAAGGTCGAGGAAAGCGTTAAACTGAACAGTGCTGATTATTGCGATTTTATGAACAAGACTTTCTTTGCACGGTACAAGTCCCAGTCTCACAGCTTCAAAGGGAAGTGTGTATTTATGCCTTCTCATGTATCTAAGCTTACCCATGAATCCTTTGAGCATAAAAGATTTACAGAAGAGAAGATAATAGAATGGCTACCATCAAGCCCTGATCTGAATCCGATCGAAAATGGCAAACAGTATAACATTAAAGCGGTCCTATGGGAAGCAATTAAAACTACAATGTCGGAAGTAAATAAAAAATATTAACAAAATCAATGAATAATAGATTACTGGCTGTTATTAAGAAGAGTCACTATATTAAAATGTAAAGCATTCAAAAACTTATCATATGTATTTGTTATTTGTTCTACAATAGGCGTTGATCAATTTATGATGATTTTATTACCTTTTTATTGAAGTAAAATGTGATTATTAGGTTTTGCCTAATAACTTCAGACGGAGGTTATTTTTAGCATACATCAAATAACTTCAATAAAACATATTGATACTAACCTTAACTCAAGCTTTGTTTTGACATCTGAATTGAATGTTTAAAAATTTGACAATTTTCTTTCAAACCAAATATTAATTATTGAAGTTTATATGACTTGTTTAATAACTTCAGACAGGGTGTATATATTACCTCTTTTGCAGCAATAATATTTGCATTTATTCCCCATTACTGTAAACCCTTTCATTCATTTACAAAACATTTATGTGGTAAAACAATTTGCTGCGCATTTATCGTATACATATACCTATGCTATTGTTCATGAGAAATGAAATAAAATAATCAAAATAGAATTCTGACTGAAGCTGTCCATCTTCATTTGTTTCTAATTTCCTAAAGAAAGGCATGAATACATTTTGTTAGGAACTCTTTTTCATTGCAAATGAACTATTTCTTCTAATGATTTCACTTTAAGTAAGGCAATAAAGTCACTAAGATACAACGGGTTACAGAGTGTGAAAGAATAAGAAAAAGAAAAAATTTTTTAAGGAACGGGAACAATAAAAGATAGATTCAACATGAGTATCGTGACATTTTTTTCACACATTTAGTCAAAATTCCATAATATATATATATATATATATATATATATAAATTGTGTATTTGGACAGACATCCTTTTTTATGCAAGTTTCGTTGAATACAACTGACAGTATGTAGTGGTTGTTTTTTTATACATTGGCTAAAATTATAGCTGACTGCGCTTAGAAAACATTCGTATAATTTATATATCACTGCACTTTGTCAGTCGTTTTAAACGAAACTTTAAACTTTGTCTTCAGCCGTTTTGTGACGTAGTAACACACACAAAAGGGTACTATCTGTATCTGAGAAGCTTCTGTGTAGTAAAGAGTCCTTCTATGAAGATAGATGTTATCTTTTTGTTCAATTGGAGATAGTAGAGAGAAGTTGAACAGTGGCCCTTCTGGAGATTCTATGATAACGATAAGAATTACTGCGCATGCTGGACGTGAGGAATCAGCGGTGATCTGATGTCAGCAATATTGGTCAAATGAACATTGCACCTACGCGTAGACCAGATTCTGGATATTCATATATCACGGAGAATCGCCATGATTGACTCATTGTAAAGGTAGTAATATCATATTGCACGGTGTCTAAAGTAAAAATCAGACCAAATTTGCACACAGAATTATTAACACGGGCAAATGAAGGAGCAGCTCGATTGATTTTCATGACAGTGTTATCTGCTGGGTCGAATGGTGCTCTCTATTGTTCAGCAATGGATGTAGATACCTTCATGCAGATATTTTGTGTGTGTGCAACGTAGACTTGTGGGGGAGCGACATTGAATAGGATGTATTTGTCAGACACTAACATCATATTGTTGGATGTCATAAGTTACAAACCTTACTCATTTTTCTCTTTTATACTTGAACGTTGAACAGTAACATGTCTATAAGATTCAGGAAGACGATGCACTCTTTCAAGAAAATAATGCCTGCCTACATGAAGCTCGTACTACTCAAAATACTCTGCAACATATAAAAAACATGCTTGACCGGCACTTTCGTCAAACTCGTTTCCTATTTACATTATTCGGACTTTTGCCCTCATCTTTATCGCCATATTTATTACAACGTTTCGGCCGTTGTACGTTCCGGCCTTCTTCAGGTGGTTGGAATGTCGAACTGAACCCTTTATTTCGCTCACTGGGGTAGACTGTTCTAGTTCCACGTGCCATGTCCTCAAGGACACAGGGCACAGTAGATAAAGGCGTTAGTTAGATCCAGTGACAGGACCCAAAGAGTGTGAGTTCAATACCCGGTTAAGGCAGTGGAGAACTTGGAGAAGGGAATTAACAGGAGTTAACTGATAACTGACATCCATTAAAACATGGTACGTGGAACTAGAACAGTCTACCCCAGTAAGCGAAATAAAGGGTTCAGTTCGACATTCCAACCACCTGAAGAAGGCCGGAGCGTACAACGGCCGAAACGTTGTAATCAATATGGCGACAAAGATGAGGACAATAGTCCGAATAATGTAAATAGTGTACATAATAACTCATCTCAGAAATATAAACAGAAACTCGTTTCCTATTGTAAATGTATGAAGCACGATCAGACTATGTCTATAATTCTTGCTGTATTACGTTAACAAGTGCATGCGGTGTGGAATAATATATCGCAGGATGGTTATTCACACTATTTATATTCGGCCGTCCTCATATTTGTTTTAATTTTAAGGCTCCTCTATCCTTAGTAAGAGACAATGAAATTGGGCATGGCAGTAATCAAGGTATGACAGCCGGCATCAGCGGCAGTGGCAACTTAATCAGCAGTGAAAGTTAGGTTTAAAGCTGTAAGTTTTCTCCGAGTGGGTAACTGAATTTCGTGATATATTGGTTGTGATTTCAATCAGCCAGTGTGTACATACACTCAGTAGAAACGGGCGAGCAATAATTGAACAAATAAGAACTACACAATATCTAGGCATGGGAAGTGAAACAAGAGCAGTCTACCCTCTTAAATTAAATAAAGGGTTCAGTTCGTAATTCCCTATAAATTACCCAGATCGCTATAGACCGGATGAGTACAATAGTCCAAATATAAATAGTGTAAATAATGATAATTTTTTATTCCAGGAATTCAGACAAGACTATCGTTGGATAGTATTCACAATCTACAATCTATTCATGTGAATGTACAGGTCTGTTTTAACGCAGAAGGACTATACAGTGTATTAATATTGTTTGAGTATTAGTGATGCAATCCTTATTCTTTAACGTGGGCATTTATTGAGATATCTGTCTATATTTCTGAGATGAGGTATTATGTACATTATTTACATTATTCGGACTATTGTCCTCATCATTGTCGTCATATTTATTACAACGTTTCGGCCGTTGTACACTCCGGCCTTCTTCAGGTGGTTGGAATGTCGAACTGAACCCTTTATTTCGCTCACTGGGGTACACTGTTCTAGTTCCAAAGAGTGTGAATTCAATACCCGGTTTCAGAGGGAAATTAACAGATAACTGATAACTGACATCCATTAAACATGGCAAGTGGAACTAGAACAGTCTACCTCAGTGAGCGAAATAAAGGGTTCAGTTCGACATTCCAACCACCTGAAGAAGGCCGGAGCGTACAACGGCCGAAACGTTGTAATCAATATGGCGACAAAGATGAGGACAATAGTCCGAATAATGTAAATAATTTATTGAGCTGTCTATGTTATCATGTAATGTCTGTCAACTTTATATGTTTAAGTTTAATCTTGAATAAATTGAAAAAAATATATTTAGGTTGTCGCATTTAAAATATTTTTCACGTCATTATCAGCCTGAATATAATTTTAGTCAAAGATGAGTAGAATGCGTGACATTGAGACAAAGAGAAGATTATCGAATCAACTGACCATACAATATTAATGGATGAGCATATTAGATTCACAGTGAAGGTTAAATTCTGATCTTGACTCCCTTCACATTCTTCAACATGACGTTGTAACAAACCTCATGAGAGAAGAATGACGAAAAATTATCTAGACGCACCCCTACAAATTATTATCCGTTAAACCTGAAACGGCTATAAACCCACACTGACGAATTCACTGAGAGTAAAGAACTTCTGTTTGTAGTCGACGGACATCTAGTCGCCTACTCATAGTCAACTCTACAACAAGTAACGCCTTGATTCGCAAAGGCTACAGAACTATTCGGATTAGAAATCAGTCTGACTTAAGTTGTAATTCCCCACCAACCAGCACCCAACAAAATTCACCCACCTTGCCGTATATCTATCGGTATTAGAAAGATGAACGTTATTCTGGATTTTACTAATCAACTAACGTCAGACTCGAAAAAGATGGTGAAAACAGACCTTGGAAAACTTCTCAAGCGTAACTGACTAACAAAAACGCAATAACAGGCTCCAAATTAAAGTCTGTAAAACCGCTGTTCTCCCCACTCTCCTCTGTGGTAAATCTTGGGTTGTATATTAGCAGCACATGTGCATCCTTGATCACTTCCACAGTGCCGCCTCTGCACCATCCTCAAACTGTATTGAAGTGATTTCATCAGTGACACTAAAATTGTCCAGTGTTCCAGTGCCTTTAATTGCTACAAAAATGCACTTCACTGGATTGGCCATAAATGGAAAACTCAAATGATCAACTACACATGTTCAGCAAACAGGCCTCTGATCAGCGCAACACACTTATATCGGAGAACACTTGGCGTCTCCATAAATTTTGCGTTCTTTTCAATTTTCCCGCTTCTAATTTTACTGTAGAAAATCCTGTTTGTAACAAACGTGGAGCGTTCTCTTGAATTCTCATTTGTTAGGCAAAGCCGCAATTAAAAATACCTGCAGTGCGCCAGGTATTTAAGAACACACAGTAAAAGAGGATCATGCATTGGAGACAAACTATAATAATCTTACACGTCATTGCCATTTTTTTCAGAAAACTTTTGAAAATGAAAAGCCACTAGCTTCCAGTTTCTTGAAAGTGGCTAGATGAATAGAAGGAATGATAGGCGTACTGTGCAAAATCCACAGAATTACCCATAGCAATGTATATCTAATTCCCATCTTCTGTGATGGCCGGGGAGGTCGAGAGAAACGAGCCTTATGTCACATTCTCCTTCGCAGATCGTTAATCGAAGGGCTATTGCGTGTGAGGTGTCATCGAGAGGATGACCAATCAAAGAATCGTTGAAGACCGTCGACTTGGATGTGGTGGACAGTATAAACGTTAACCACCCTATCCGTACATGCTGTCACCTTCAATCCTGCGACAAAGCTGTTATCGAAGCTGAAGGCGATTTTATTACACACCCTATTCTGTTTTCTAATTTGAATAGAGGTAAAAATTTCTGTCTATCTTTATGAGATAAGGTATTATAATTATTTAAATCATTTACATTGTTCGGACTGTTGCCCTCATCTTTATTGCTATATTCACGACGTTTCGGCCGTTGTACGCCCGGCCTTCTTAAGGTGACTGGAATTTTGGACTGAACCGTTTATTTCGTCCAGCGGGGTAGATTGTTCTAGTTCCACGTTCCTCTTCCTATCTTATCTTAGTTATCTCACTTTAACTCAACTCTACAAGTTTTTTTTCACCACTGAAGCAGCTATATATTGAACTCCCAAATCTTTAGGTCAAGTTACTGCATTCAGTCAACGCTTTTATACACTGGGCCAGGTGTACTTGAGGACATTAGTCTAAGGAGGTCTTACAGTTTTCCTGTACATAAGCCACCCACATCAAACATCACGAAACTTGAGAGACAGCCAATCAAAACCCTACAGAGGAATGAAAGCATCAGTTTATACTACCCGCTGACAAAGGCAATGCGACTGTATGGATGGACAAATCGGAATATATAGGAAAACTAGAAGACCTCATTAGAAATGGTAGCTACAGTAAAGAAAGATCCAACAATTAAAACAGAACTAAAACTGTCGCAGATCCTAATCAAGTACACGGACCATTTCATACCTAAGACATACAGGCAGTTGTCGCAGCGTTACACCAAGATACCTCACATATACGGTCTCCCCAAAATTCATAAAAACAGTATTCCGCTCGGGCTGAGTGTTAATTGCCAAGGCTCTGTGTGCCACTCTCTGAGTTTCATCTCTGTAGATATAATTGAACCATTAATAGGAAAGCTATCGTCATATGTCGGAAACTCCGCCCACTTCGCGGAAATAATCAAAGATGCTCCCATCCAATCCAACCAGTTGGTGAGCCTAGACCTGGTGAGTTTGTTCACGAAGGTACCCACGGAGAAGGCACTATCATTAGTCAGGAACAGACTGGTCTCGGAATTATCCCGAGGAGAAGGGACCAGTATACTAATAGATAACCCGATGGTGATGCTGACTTTCTGTACACAAACAACACACTTCGGAATGGGATCAGACATATATCGACAGGATGAAGGCTTAGCAATGGACTCACTATTATCATCAGCAATGACACACATATACAGAAATGACATTACAATCCGCATCACTAAAGCCAACTCTATGGCTGAGATACGTAGATGGCACCTTCATACTATGGCCACACCGGGAAGAGGTCCAGCTACTACTGGACCATGTGAACTCAATAAAATCATCGATACAGTTCACAATGGGGAGAGAAAACGATTACAAACTCTCCTTCCTGGATGTACTCATATCTCAAAGAGGATAACAGCTCTCAGAAAACATCTTCAGTCTGCCCTATGTGAAGGGCTTATCGGAGAAAATACAAAACATCTGTGGCTCATATAGCATCAGGACGACCTTCAAAAATGGTTTGACATTTCGCAAACACGTCTTCCGAGTAAGACTCCCTCCACAGAGGAGAACTTAAGGACTGTGTGTGCGCCATCCCATGAAGCTGTGGTAAGCAATATAAAGGAGAAACAGTCTGCCTCCTTAATGTAAGACTGCAAGAACGTCGTAAAGCCGTAACACAAGGGGAAATAGAATAATCAGGCGTAGCTGACCACGTATGGAGGGAAAGGGAGATCACCACCCCCGTGGGATGAGGTTGAAATGATAAACAGGGAACATCACTGGAAAAAATTAAGGAATCAGCACATATGCTAGGCCGTAAAAATCTCCTAAGCCGGCCAAGCATAAAAATCAATACAATATGGGAACCAGTAATACGGAGTGCTAGAGATAAGCAATAATAACAACAAAATTGCAATATGAGCTCTGGTAAAAAAAAAAGATTAATGAGACATTAAGTTTATAATTTCTAAAAAATCATGCATTGATGTTCTCAAGGATGTCTCAGTGGATAAAAGCGTTGGTTGGATCAAGTGGCTGACCCAAAGATTTGTGTGTTCACTATCTATTTCAGTGGTGAACAAAAACTTGGAAAGTTTAGTTAAAGGTAAATAACTAAGACAAGGCAGTAAGAGGCACGACACGTGGAACTAAAACAATCTACCCAGGGTGGGCGAAATAAACGGTTCAGTTCGAAATTCGAATTATTGAAGAAGGCCGGAGTGTACAAATATTCCCGAAACATCGTGAATATAACAATAAGGATGAGGATAACAGTCCGAATAATGTAAATAGGTAAAGATTTATTTGAAAGTATACGGAATATTTCTACTAAATAATTGATCTCGCTTTATATTATATTTGTTCTCAGTTACCTGACGTACCCTCTGTACAAACACATCTACACATGCACATTCGCATATACACACATATGTAAGTGTTTGTGTGGGTGTATATATATATATATATATATATATATATATATATATATATATATATATATATATATATATATCCCTCACTCTCTCTCTCTCTCTCTCTCTCTCTCTCTATATATATATATATATATATATATATATATATATATATAGTTACATTCACGTAGGGACATCAATAAGCAGTTTAATCATGAAAAAATATTCGTGTTGAATAGCAGCATATTCCATCATAATCATTTTTGGTAATGCAATTATTTCTGTCGAGAATATTAATCTCATTGGTCGAGCATTATACACTGAAAATTTAACATCGAATTTATGCTATTAAATTCGTACCAGCTCCAGACTTAATTGATTGAGCTATTCTTTTATTTAGCTCGAGGTAGAATAATGCCAGCTAATGAATCCACTGCATTTTTCAAATGTCTAATCTGTCTGTTTAATCTATCTATCTATCTATCTATCTATCTATCTATCTATCTATCTATCTATCTATCTATCTATCTATCTATCTATCTATCTCAGTCTATTCATATCATCTGATATTAGTCTATTATTATCTCTTTAGATAGATAATGTTTTGGGTTGAATTTCTTTTCATAATCGCAATATCATCTTTAATTGGCCAGCCTCATGTTATCCATCTGCAACCTTATTAATGGCTGCTTGACGTGTACTTCCATAACAAAATTTTACATTTATTAACATTTCACTGAATTTTAATTATAGTTTCAAACGAATTAAAAAATCATGAATTAATTGTTCGATGTAAAAACGATAAAAACATAACTTCAAAGCCTTTTTTCGATGAAAACATCTGCTAAAAAGTGGATGCAATGATAAGTGTTTTATTAATCATCATAATTCAATTGATACCGTTGTATTCGAACATTGGTTTGATTTTTATTCTATAACAGTATTTTTTTCGAAATCGTGTTGAAAAAATTCTTGGCTTGTCCAAGAAAAAAATCTTTTGTCTCTTAAATTATAACGCTTACTCCTTTTGAACTGTTATATATATATATATATATATATATATATATATGTATATGAGTTTATTTATTCATAATGCTGACTGCCCGCAAATTTATTCTAAATTCCTAGCGCATTTATTAACTTCGTTGTTCTTAGCCAGTAATTAAAAACGCATGCAAGGCCAATGCTTTTGTTATGATTTCTCTTAATAACAATTTGTTTCATTTGTTGTTTTGACAGTTGAAACATTACTTCTTCATAAATCTACAGCAAGCGATTGTCTTAAAACCTATACTGTAGAGATGTTAAATAACAGAAGTTCTGACAGAAACGACAGTACAGAAGAATCTCTGCAAATTATTTGATAATGATATTTCAAAGAATGGTTTAAACACTTTGCTTCAATTATTATCGAAAATAGAATGAATTCTTGGATTTCATGCTTCCAAACGACCCTTCCATTCAAGCCAGATCATCAGACAAAATTGTAACTTAAAAAAAAATCAGAACAGCAACATTTTCTTATTAGATATAAAATAAGGAAACGCATAAAAGATCAGGGTTTTTCTGTTCATTCATTAAATCCCTATCCTAACAATGATATGAAGAACCCACTTATTTTGCAAAAAGAAAATCAATCTAATCTATTTCCTTGTCAATGCACTTGACTTCAAAATCTTCATTAATCACCGAGAACATTATACCATTAAAATATCAAATAAATACACACAAACACTCACGCAGGCATACACACGCACATGTATGCATATATATATATATATATATATATATATATATATATATATATATATATATATATATATATATATATATTGGGTTGGAACTAAAGTTTGTAGAGTTTTTTTTAATTAATTTCAAAGACAGCATATTTTCGTATTTGCGTTATTCACCCAATATGTGCATTTTTGTTCCACTATTTTCTACCATGTTTGAGGCAATTTCCTCACCAATCTTTCTCAGTGATAAACTGGTATAAGGACTTTTTACAGGCTTCAAAAAAATTGATGTTCTTAGCATCAAGAGAATTTTGAGAGATTGAAATGTGGGAATCTGAAGGGCAAGTTTAGGAGGCACCGCCAAGTTATACCAATTTCTACTGCGATTATAAATAGAAGTGAGGTCTTACGCGGTCCCTATGGAAGATGAAACCCGACTTATTGGCCAATTTCGGAGGCTTTGATTTCATTTCTGCCTTTAATTAGTACAACTGGGAACAGAACTCTGAATTAAACGTCTGATTTTGTGGAAGGCGCTCGTAATATACTATGCTCTGTCCATACAAACAGATACACCACGTCACCTTCTTCGGGTGGAAACCGGCTTTTCTTTCCCCCCAAGACTCTTTTCGTTTTATATTGTTGTAAACAATCCACTTTTCATCGCACCCGATAGTTCTTTTCAAAAGATGGGTCGTTTTGTTGCGTTGAAGCGGAAAATCACAGCTAGAAAGAACCCATTGTATTTTCCCTTAAATCTTGAGGCCTACAAACATCGTACAGATCTTACTTAATCAATTGCTATCAAATGTCATACAATGCTCATCTGAAATAAGTCTCCTATGACTTGGATTATTTTTTAATCAGAGTTTAAACGACTGAAGGCCGATCGGAATGTCACGGTCAGACATATCAAAATTTCTCATCTGAACCTAGAGGACAATATACGAACATTACTCACAGCTGTAGTAATATTTCCTCATAAAAAGCGCTTATCTTTTTTCTATATTTGTACAGCGTTTGTTCATTTCCGGGAATAAGCGATCATCAGATAACGAAAATGTATTTAATTTTCCTATATATTCACTTCTAACGTAAACAAAAATAAAATTACGCAGTACATACACACGAATTGCATAGAAAGGCGCATTGGCATATCACCTTTCAAAATATTTCATAAAGTTCACATGTGAAAGAAATCACTAGTTTAAATGCCACCTTTTGAAAAAAGTTATGAACTTTTGTTCCAGCCCAACATGCGTATACTGAAAAGATTTCGATTTGACCCATTTTCGGAAAAATTGATAAAGTCTTGGAATCTTTTAAAAAATCCAGTTTTGTCAGGCCAAAACCTTTTCAATTATACTCTCTGCAACAGTGTAAACTATGATCGACGTACCTTGGTTAGCAATGACACAATCTGTATAGGAAAGTTTTTGACATTAATTACACTTGAACTATTATTCTGTGTAGTGAAAGTCGTTTTCTTGCACTAACTAAGTAAAAAGTTTATGAAATGGAAAAGAATTAATGATTAAACAATATGTTACTTAAAATTTGTTTGATCAAAGGTTTTGCATCTGCATTTGTTGATCATTGAAACTAGTAGAAAAGAAACATTCAGTGGTCAGAATGAATTCATGAAGAAGACTATTATGAAAGTGTGCAGAAATTTCTAATACGAGAAACCCTGAAAAATATTATATATGGTCATTAGATCAGGGATTTGGGGAGTAGATTGAGTCCAAACTGTTCAGCACCCACATTTCATATGTATAATTATAGAATAATAATTCTAACAAAGATTAAGACATGCAATGCTACTTCCACGATATCAAATCACCCTCATTTCCCCTGTATTCCAGATAAAAGGAGCAAGTTCTATTCAATAGCTTTTCACACGAACTGCTACTTTCTGGAACTGGCACCAGAGTAGAGACTTCATTTAAAGCTACAATTTTAATATCTTCGTCAAGAGTCAATCTTTATCTTCCTAATCTTCACTTCCTGCCACCTCCTCTTTTACTCATATCATACCACATTCCTCATGAACATTTTAAGAATAACAGTCTAACTTTAGTGGTTTTCAAGCCTTGTAATGGGTGAACGTTAGTATAAAAATGTGTTGGGCTCTTAATTATTTGCTAATAAATCTCATTAGTTAGCATCCGTCTGAATAATAATAATAATAATAATAATAATAATAATAATAATAATAATAATAATAATAGGTTATTTGGAAAGTAACGCCGGATTTCTGGCAAGGAAATACAACTCATTTAGAAATAAGAAAGTTTCAGTTTATTTGACAAGAACACTATTATATTATTTGTATCGACAAAAGTCTAATTCTTTTTGTTAGACTAAAAGCCTTTTTTAAGTCTAAACCAAAACTCCACCTCCGCCTAAAATATCTTAATGAGAAGTCGGCAGAATATTGTAGGTTTCATTTCTTACGAACTCTTAAAATCAATTAAAGCAGATCTTCAGTGTTAAGCACAAGTGAAGAGGAAAGAGTTACGCATTTTTGCGTCACAAAGATTTAACAAAATCTGTGTTATTCTTCCTAATGACAATAAAAATCCCACTCAGTTGAAGATCAAATAGTTTCGTTCGACATCTTCATTCCTATTCACTGGATTTAACGCCTGCAAATTTTCATTTGAACAGATCAATCGAGCCCTTTCATAACTGGAAAATCTTAAAAATTCGGAGAGATAAATTTACCATTATCAGAATTCTTTTCGTTAAGAATCCCAAAATTCATTTCTCAGCGGCCTTTTATCATTTCAAAAATGATGTTTGATGATTTGATAATTTCTACCAAATTGCAACATTACTTCCCAAATATCGAAATAATATTTAGCAGTATTAGAATCTTCAATGAATAAACAAATCTACGACGTCAGATGGATCTTTGTTACTCAACCAACTAGTGAAAAAATGTGGATATGCAGTATGCACCCGAAAAGTCGAAGAGCTTATCTACCGAAGATTAATGATTTAAATATAAACGCTGACGATGATGGACTGAATGATTGATTGCAGAAACAATAGCACATAATTTCAGATCTTCAAACAACACGTAAAAACAAGATACCCTGAAAGTTTTAAATTCAGATCCATAACTAAAACCCAAACATTTCTCTATTTTTGAAAATAATATATGGTTAATTAGGACCTGCTGTATTCAAAGTACCGGAAGAAATCTTTATAGTACTTAGTCTAAGTCACACGTCAAGGGCATCCACTGAAGTCATTATAGTAGTAGTAGTAATGGTTTACAAGAAGAGCTTACAAAATATAGACACACATTTGATGATTTAAAAAAATTACACTGTTGTTAGGATTGAGATCAATGCTTCATTCTTTTGGGCGCATCACCGCGTGGTAATGGTTAACAAGCTTGTCTAGCAAATTATTATTGCTGTGCAGTAAATTCGATCCTCACCGGATGTCCTACACTTGTACCATGGTGCCAGACTAAGCTAGGACGCCTACCATGGAGTCATGGTTACTAAGTTCGTCTGATGAACTAACTGTTAAGTGCTTTTGGGTTCGATACTAGCGGCTGCCCCACTGTAATATTTTGTTGACAGGCGAGGCACCGATTGGTGAATACTGTAATATTTCTTATTCACAAAACTAATAATCATTTGTGTTTTTTAAAAGTGTAAACAATTTTAACTGTCTGAAAAAAGAAATTTTGGCAAATATTTAATGTAGAGAAGCAAAAGTTTTGAAATACTTTTTAAGTTTTCAGAAAAAAAGTTGTCGTGAGACGAGGTTTGAAGTTTGGTTGATATTCAGCACTGAACAAACGTTGGCCTTGTGCATAGAAGTGAAAGCAATGATCAGCTTTACTGATGAAAAAGCAGCCAGAATAGATATTGTGAGTGACACACGCAGAAAACGTACAAATACAAACATGACATATGCAGAAATAGCGCGTGCGCGCGCGCACATACACACACACACACACACACACACACACACACACACACACACACACACACACACACGCACACACACACACACACAATTTCATCCTTTTGGTACAAGTTTAATCGAACTCTGGGTTTCATATTGCGTATGGATGTGAATGTATTTATGTGTTCATATGTGGTTGTATGCATGTATGTATATGTGCGTGTTCATGTATTCATATGTGGGTGTATGTTGCTTCTGGGTGATTTCACTAGGAAATAATGATCCACATTTTCTGTTAGCGTTTCCTTTTTTGACAACATCATTTCGCACTTTAAGTTCCTTAAAATTATGGGTTGCTCCACATATGGGGAGTGAAATTATTAATGATCTTGAAGTAGCAAAAGATTTAATTTAAAATATGGAGGAAGCTCTTTTATTACAAAAGGCAAAGAATCATGTTTTTTCTTTTATTTTCTTTCTTTTTTCCTGCAAGTATATTCCGATTAGGGCGAGATCCATTTCGGTTTGCTTTTCATGGCTGTAAAGACTAAGGCCAAGAACGTAAATAACATGGAGTTAAATCATCGAAAAGACAGAAATAAAGGAAAAAGAAGCCATGAAGGAAAAGAAAAAGAAACAAGGTAATAGTGTAATCATGTTCGTAAGAAATAGAAAATAAAAACTCATAGGTAAATGATAGAAAGAAACAAATAAAAATGTGGAGAGGAGACCGAGAGAGAGAGAAAGTGTGTGTGAGAGAGAGAGAGAAAGAGAGAGAGAGAAATAGAAAGAGAAGTAAAATGTTTAATGAAACAAACTAAAGAATGAGTGACTCTTTGGATTTTTCTCTTTCCCTCCTCTGCTCATTCACCGCATTTGCATATACACCTGCCTGTTGTTATTGACAATCCTCAGTCTGTCTCTGTCCCTTGCTTAAATTCACTGTCAGCCAAGATAGTCTAAAGCGTCTTTTTGTCGCAAACAATAATATGACCAACTCAAAAGTAAAGACATGTGTCTACTTAAACTTTGTTGGACTTGAAGATTTCAATCAGTTATTCTTTGCATCTATTTTTGGAAGTATAAAAACTCACGTTTTTAAGATTAGTTTAAAAACATCTACACAATGAGGCCATAATATTATTTTCTGAGTGATTTTCTTTTGAGATTTATTTCATTTTTAATTGAGAGTTTAAGATCTCGAAAGCCGATCATATTTGACATCCACATAATTGTTTGCACATAGATTACTTTCACCTAAAACATTTTGTGGTAATCTGACGTTAGGAGGCATTGATATTACTTATAATACTTATATTACTTATTTGGAATTACAGCTGGAGATTTACCCCGATATAAACAATATTTATATCTTTTGTTATTGACTAATTTTTGCTTAGTCTCGCACAGAGACAAAAGTTTCAATGGTTAGAAAGTTCTTCAAAAATCCAGGAGTAATAAGTATTAACTAGTCAGCGAATAGATTCGATTAACTTTCAGAAAAGATCCGTAGTTTCCAACGTGATTTGATCATAAACCTTTCTTTCTTTCTTTCTTCTATGTCTATAATATTTGATCCTCGTTTCCTCTTTCACATCTCTCTCACTTTCTACTTGCGTATTTTCATATTACTCTATCTTATTCTTTCGCATTTATATTGATTTGCTAAACGTAACTTAGGTGTGGCACAAGGCCGCATGCATCCTGCACCCAGTGAGGACCGAACTCACTACTCAGTCATAATTGATTTCAGGAAACAGTCTTGCTAACCATAACACCACGTCGAAGTACTCATTCTTTCGTATTTATTCTCTTTCTTTGTCTTCATCTATCTGTTCACATAAGAACCTGTAGATTCAAAATAACTTGTCCGGAAGCAAATTCTTTATCCTTTGTTGTTGGTACCAGCAACCAGAGCTTCTGACTGTGGAGTAAGTAGTTAACAAACTCGTATCGCAGACAATTACACAATATTGAATTTATATATTTCAAGATAAACGAAAAATGATATTTTATAATGAAATATATCGAGAGTATGATTTTTTCAAAAAGCATTGCTGCAGTTCCATTTTACATGTAAGATAGCAGTAAAATTTAGAAATTCGGTGTTCATTATCAGGCGATGAATTGTTTATTTTCTTTCGCTTTGTAAGACTATGTAGGGATAACCATGATACATTATCGAAAATATGCTGTTCTATTTGACCTAGCATCTTTCTTTCGGGCTGTTGTACCCTTCAGCCTTCTTCAGTTGTTCGCAGTCCGATTCGTTAACCATTGTTCTAATTCTGAATTTCCATGTTTAATAGTCACCGGACTTAAAGAGGAAGAAACAAACAAGGGACACAAAGATGAAAATAAGAAAGTCAACTTTTTATCGGTTGTTTGTTTCTTTCTTTGAACGAGAGTATGCAAATTCTCAGCACTTCCAGACCAAGAAATCGAACTCACAACTCCCATGGAAATAGATAATGAAAACCTTAAATCCTCTAGACTATGTTGTATAATCGATTAAAAGCCTAATGTCCATACTCATATAGTCAAATTGTATTACTTTGTTGAGTTATTTCCTGTTATTATTATTATTGACAACAGTTGTTTTTATAATTTATAGGTGTTCTTTATAGGATTCATCTCTATGCTAAGTTTACTGAGATAGTTGCCAGTATCTAAAATGTGTGCTGATTCCTTCGTCAGTAAACAACACCGGGGATAACTGCAACTGAAGAAAGCTGGATCGTAGAACGGCCGAAACGTTGTGAGCATAAAAACTAAGAAGAGCAAACTGGTCTGAATATTAAGGTATGTAGTAGTAGTAGTAGTAATAATAATAATAATAATAATAATAATAATAATAATAATAATAATAATTCTCCATTTAAAACATTCCGTCATGAAGTAAAAGAATCAGATATAAGAAAAAGATTGACGCTGCAATTATTGTTTTAAGATAGTTTTTCTTACGTAGCAATGTGTCATAAACATGGCAGAGAGAACAAAATCAGTTCTAATCTTCAGGCCATTTAGTTGAATTAAGAGTGGTAAGGAATTTTGCGGGTGTCTCTTTGTGAGTGGAGTAATGATAGACTAACCGATCATTACTACTAGGTTGTAAGTCTGATGCCCCTTAAGTGCTGCTCAGTTGCAAAATTTGTGGCAATCTAAATTTATTGTTTATAACTAAGTAACATTTCTTACCAGTGAAAAGTACGTGAGATGGATGCGAATAGGAATGAATACAGAAAATGAGTAAGTGAACAAAATTATTTCCTATTATTATTATTATTATTATTATTATTATTATTATTATTATTATTATTGACAAAATGTAATGCCTCGTTGCCAACAATTCTCACAGACGCCACCGGAAAGCTATTACGAGATATGAAGAGGAAGAAATAAAAATAAAGAAGAATCAGAGAAAAAAAAATAATGGAAAAAATGAAAGGAAAATGTTAAAAAAAAAGTTAAATTAAAAACGATAAAAATAATAAATAAAATCTCCCAAAAGAACGAAAATGGCAGAAAAACAAAATCTGTGTCAAGATCTCGTTCCCACCCATATTCAAAGTGTCCCTCAAAAATCGATTCGATTCTCTGAAAGCGGAAAAATTCGGGAATTCTAGATAAGATTTTCGGAGATGCAATTTGCTCTATATGCAAAGATTCGAGAAATTTAATTTAAAAAATATTTACATCCATCCAAACATACATAAACACACATATACACACAGACAGACATATATATATATATATATATATATATATATATATATATATATATATATATATATATATATATGCAGAAATATAGTCTTAAAGTGTGCTATATTTATGGGGTAAAGTGCTCAATATCAGAGATAGAGCGTGTGTAAATATAAAAGTGGACATGGAAGTCAGCACTTAGAGGCGACAGTCTGTTTCATGCTAGTGCAATCGTCAGGCGACTAGTGCTGTTATTTTTCTCGGCTATTTATATAAGGGTCAGTGGTGCATTATGGGTAGTCTATTTTGGCGGTTACTTTTACCGGAAGTGGCTTATTTGTTTATTTATTTATGTCAAATTGTTTTGCTTGTTTTTTGTTTGTTTTTTTATTTTTATTTTTATTTTTTATCTTATATATTTATTTATTTATTCTTTTATTTTGATCGGTGTTTTTGGTTAACGTAGTGAAAATTTGTTTATATAGCTTATTGTTGGTAGTCTATAATGGCCGTCATTACCGGAAATCGCTTGTTCGCTTATTTATTTGGGTCAAATTGTTTTGCTTGTTTTTATTTATTTTCATTTTTATTTTTTATCTTATATATTTGTTTATTTGTCATTGATTAAATCTGTTTGTTGAATTTGTGGTTTTTTCTGACTATTATTTAGGTGGGAACAGTTTTTAATTTATCTATTTAGGTTGGTTATCTTTATTTGTTTTTGTTTTGTTTTTTAAACTAGCCGATGACGTATCTGCTTTCGTGTCGTCCCGCAGCGACATTGAGGTGGTACTGAAGGCGCTTGACCGGTACGAGAAAGTGACAGGGGCCAAGATTAACCATTTGTCCGTACTTCCTCTCTGTGACAAACACAGGAATCCGCTCGAGCGCTCGCTATCCTCCATTTTATGGAGGAGACGCGGGAATCGGGTTGACAGACTAGTCTGTGTACAACGTCCGTGGCATGGCTGGGAATGCCACACTTAGAGGGCCACAAACGTGCCTCGAGGTTGGCTTTCCTACGCCGCGCGTTGACAGGAGGAGATTCGATTATGGCGGGGATTGTCTGGGCCGCGTTCCTTTTCCTTACTATCAATCCCCCCATCTCGCAGGCTGAGCGCCATCGTAAGCCCTGGGATCAATCGGATTTCCTTCGCGAGTGTCGGTCGGCCTTGCTGGCTGTTCCTCGGTCCAGTGACCTTTCACGGCCTAGGAAATTCTTCTATCGTCTTTTAGTGGAGTGGGTAGCGAGGAATTCCCTACGTAATCAGCTCTGCTTGTCGAAGGATGAGTTTCGCTCCTACTGGTCTTGGGCGCCAGCGGCGGATTACCTCAGTAACCTTGAGTTTTCGCTTACCTGGCGATTGGCTCGGAATCGGCTGCCTCTCAATAACAAGGCCTTCATATGGGGCTTGGCGGATCTGCCAGACTGTGAGCAGTGTGGCTTTGGTTTAGAAGAAACGGCTTGGCAAGGCTTCTACCATTGCCCCCGGGTCCGCCCCTTATGGGACCATGTCGGCGAGCTGACGGCTCGTCTCGCTCACGAAAAGCTTGTGCCCATTGATCGCGCATACGCGTGTGACAATGTGTCGCCCCCGTATTCCGGGGTGAAACGAATGATGTTTCTGACGCTGCTAGCCCCGGCTCGAATGTTGATTTGGACGACGCGGATGGAGGAAGTCTTGCGATGCAACCGTCTTTCTCATCAGGATATAATTCGATTCTTTGAGAATCAGCTCAAGATGAAGATTAGAACTGATTGAAAACGATTGCATTTGAGTCTTCAGCAAAAGGTGGGTGACTGAGGGGAGCTTGGTTAGTTTGAACAGGGCTAGCCTTGATTTTCTCTTCTAGGTCAATCTATGTCACATCGGGGTGGTTTCCTGTGAAGCCCTCCCCTTGGTTAGGTGAGACAAGCTTTTTTGTACCTAGTTAATATGAGTAAATGTTGTTCCTGGCCTGTTCTCGGCTACATCTTTGGTTATGATCCAAGTTGAGATTCCCAACCTTCCCAGTTTGTTTTTGGTCCCCTTTTTATCTCGACTGGGTCAGCTTTATACTTTCCCACGGCCGTATAATTTTTTATCCTTTTCCCATTCCCTTAGCGAGAGAGTCTCTTGATTTTGTCCCACGGGCAGAATACAGCGGCCTCCCTGTTTTGAGGGTTGGACGAGCCCTACTAACATAAGTTATGTTTAGTTCACTTTTGAGTCTATGTTTAGTTTGTTTTGGGTTTCATTCCCTTCCCTCTCATATTTCATCACAGATTTTTAAGTATTTATTATCATTAAATTTATATGGCATTGGGCGCGTTTTGTAGATCCCCCTTGAGAGGAAGCGGTATTATGGTGTATGAAGGATTGATTGGTGATGGATGAGTTTTTGTGGTGAATGGACAAATTGTAATGAGTGAATGGGTCGTGAATCAGATTAGCTAGGTATAGGATAGTTAGTTAAGACCAGCCTCAACCCCTCCCCTTTTTTCAGCCTTGTGCGACAATTTTGCATTTTTTATACAGTAAATACCGGAAACGCATCTTGTCACTTTTCCGTTTTGTCATTTATTTCTGCATTACACTTATCACACACACACACACACACACACACACACACACACACACACACACACACACACACACACACACACACACACAGGTGCAGTTAGGGGTATAAAGACATGAAGTTGTGAATTTTTAGGCTTTGTCCAGTGTATCTAGGACCTCAATCACGACCCCAGGAAGTCGATGGTTTAGAGAATCGTGAATAAGTTCATTCGATGTTTGATATTTCATTTCACCACCTTATTTCCTTCGAATGTGTGTGTGAAAATTCTAGACGGCCATTTATTCCCTTGCTGGTTTTCAAGGCCAATCGGCTTTTCTCTACATTCATAATTGGCGTACATCTTTGACCAAGACCACACACACACACACACACACACACACACACATATATAAACACACACACACACACTCACATATGTATATATATTCCTTTGCTAACATAACCTGAGCCAGAAATTATTATATATATATATTGGCGCGTCAGATATCTAGCAGCCTATTTTCAGTTGGCGTCGGAAGTTTTCGAGACTATTTAAGAATCGTGATCTCAAAAGATGACATATCAAATATAATATCCTCAGTAGGAGAAATGGTACCATACTATTTTCATATGGCCTGACTAAGACAGACATGACGGTTTACTAATTTGTATTTTGTCTGGCACTAGGTTAAAATAATGGGCCTTTCAGTGAGGATCGACGAAGATGGACTTGTTAACCATCACTCTCCGGTAGGCGCCTTTGGAATAAGCATACATCAAAAGACTAAGCGAGAAAAGATGATCAAAGTGACAGACAGAAAGTTAGGCAGGCTGACTGAGATAGATAATGTGACACATTGCTACTTAGATGGAGAGAGAGTTAGAAAAAGACAGAAAGAAAGTGTGTGGGGTAAACAGAAAGAGAAAGAAAGATAGGAACATTGTAAGGAGAGCCTACAAGAATTTAGACAAATATGAACTGACGGACACACAGATTACTCTCCAGTGCCTGAAACGTGCATTTGCATCCAACTATTAACATTTAACAACAGAAAAACTTGTGTACCGTCGTATCTCACACATCAACGCACACATGCGCGCGAAGGCACACATACACACAAACATCACTTGCGTAGATCAGCATGAGAAGAACAATGATCAAAGAAAAAATAAATAAAGAGAGGACAAGTTAAATATGCATGCTCATCGTTTTTTTGACAGAAATGGGAAAAAAGCAAAAGGATAGTAAACAAATAAAAAATAAAGACTTACAAAAACAGGAAGAAGAAGTCTGCAGGCAAATGAAGAATGAATAAAATAGTTGCATGGAAACAAAAGAAAAAGTTTCGGGATATTTGAGTGCAATTGTGAGTATAAGAAACATTAGCGGGAGGAGATATAGGTATGTACAGAGAAAGAGATAGGGTGGAAAGAGAAAAGGGTAGAGGGATGGATAGAGAGAGAAAAAAATCATGGCATAAAGAGAGAAGAGCAAAAGAAAGCAAGGGACTCAGAAAACAATAAATGGAATAATCGAGAGTGAGTAACTATAAAATGCTTTCAGATCACAAGTCAAAGTAACACGCGCACACACGCAGGCACGCACACACACGCGCGTGCAAACACACAGTGCATGCAAAAAATATTTTCATCATATATCTCTGTATATATTTTATATTTTATTTGTGTTTATATGTATAGTTTACTCATGTCAAATATATTACTATATATACATTTTTATATATGTAACAATATAAAATGTGTATATTCATATATAAATATAAATTTAATTCATATATATATATATATATTCTTTTTCGAACGTATAAGAATGTACATATAAACTACTAATATATACGAAGGCGATTAGTTAAATTCGTGGTCTGAAAAATTAATGAACGAAATTTTGATCTGCAATTTTCACTGTATAATGAGATTAGTGAAGAAACGCTGGATGTAGAGAGAGAAAGAGAGAGAGATTTCATGTTGGTTATAAATATTTCTTGTATTAAAGAAATTTTTCATCGCAAGACTATAAATTTACTGATCTATCTATCTATCTATCTATCTATCTTTTAGCATTGATTTTTCTTTGATTTTTTGTGTTTGTTGACAAATATATAATGATCAATTAAATCGCTTTTTTGTTACTTATTTTACAATGCTGACGGTCAGAAAAAAAGGCGAGCATTCTTTACTTGCATACCTTTAGGTGAAATCAATCTCGAGTCACTCGATTCAGCTTTTTATCTTTTCATCTTCATGAAATAAGAAAATCCCCAGAGACGTGTCTATGATGTAATATACAAATACATGTATTGTTGTTTTTTCTTTGATGAGACAAGACGAGGGCTCTTGTCTACACCATTCACTATTAAAGCGAAAGTGGTAGTATATACACATGTGTGTGTGTGTGTGAAAATATATTTATCTGTAAATGTGGCTTTCTAAGAGTGGCGTAGCTGGTTAGAAAATTAGTCTCGCAGACTGTCACTGATATTCTGAGTTCAATCTTCATTGGGTGCTTACCACACGTGAGAATGTGCCAGATTAAGGAAACCTTTGTAAATAACAATGAAACAGTGAGTTAGATCCGCACTAAGTGGCCAACAAACGCCATTTGTATTTTCAAATCCTTGATCAAATCTATGTTGGAGATAATAAGATAGAAAGATTATCAGTGGTCAGAAATTAATGCAAGAATAATAAGAATAATAATTGAAAGAATAACGAGAATAATAATTGAAAGAATAATAAGAATAAGAATTGAAAGAATAACGTTGTCATATGCATAATTGGTTCTTTATTTAACCCCGTGAACTGAGAAGGTTTTAGTTTGCATTACTTCCGAATGTTGATGACATGATCATAAATCATACATATTTTAAAAACGCTTCTTACTCGAGCACATTCGCGAATAAGGACGCAATAAATATTGCAAGAATATATAAGAAATAAATGTGGAAACTTTTATATTACATTTAACAGACGAAGATTGCGAATATTAATAATTTATAACTATTGAATAGTTTTGTCTGAAGCATAATTCTGTACAACGCCTAAATTTGGTTTACGAATTATTTTTAACTTGTCATACGAAAATTGACCCTGCCGTATCTCGATTTTATGAACACATCAGAATGAGTAGTGTTTTAAAAAGAAAATAGACCAGCTATGATTACGTAATTATTATTTAATCAAGTTCAGGCAAGCTGTGATTTTCATTCACACTGCAAATTATCAATGAAAATCACCATTGTAACATTAAACACTTAAAATGAAATGTTGATTCACCAACGAATTTGCAATTATTTAACTAAAACTTCGAGTTATCTTTAGTATTCTCTTTCGTTATTATTGGAAAGCAGGAAAGAGTATTGGCAGGTCAGGAATTAATGAAATAGTTATACACACGATAGATCTATTATATGTATTACTTAAATGGACTACTCATAATTTAATATAAATATATATATCAACCTATATTGATATTTACTAAACTTTTTATTCTAAGAGGAAAACTGAACACATTATTTTTATTATTTATTTTTGACATAAAACGTTTCGGCTGATTTATTCTGCGGCCCTCTACTTGAGTCTCTGTTTTGATAGTGTAAAGCAGAAAACGGTAGCAAACAGAATTTAAAACATTCCCTGCATCGCTTCTAAAATAAGTTATTCTATTTTCAGCAACGTGTGCAGTACAGCTTGTCCCATAACTTAGACTCGAGGAGAATATATTATTGATTTGCTTTCCCACGAGAGAGAATAGACACGAGCTTACTTTAATGTGGAAACCCACAAGTGTCTGAGCAAGCAAAGACAAAAATGCCTACATTCTTCGGCGTGTGTCATCAAAACGTCTGGACGAATCATAAATGACAATATTAATGAAATGAGGAGGTGGTACGCCAGAATCAGAATCTCCAGACGAGACAACTGATTCGAACGAGATAAATACAGGTACAAACCTGATATCTATAAAAATAAAAGACAATCAATAACATGGTATATGATATCAGATTTTGCTATGCAAGTCAATTCCTAACAGCTGATGTTAATTAAAAATTAATGTATATTTATATGAGAAATATATTGTTTAAATTTGAGCTCATAATATCTATTCTTATTTAAATATTGATAAATAAGTTATTTTGGAGATGCCAGCAACATGAATATTTATAAAGAAACCCAAAATATATAGGCAATAGTAACATATTTAATTAACACAATATCCCATATACAGAAATAAATTATTAGGTTATTACAGTATCTGTCTATATTTCTGAGATTATGTATTATGTACACTATTTACATTATTCGGACTATTGTCCTCATCTTTGTTGCCATATTCCTTAAGGACACATGGCACAGTGGATAAAGGCGTTGGTTAGATCCAGTGACAGGACCTAAAGAGTGTGAGTTCAATACCCGATTAAGGCAGTGTTGAACTTGGACAGGGGAATTAACAGGCGATAACTGACAACTGTCATCCATTAAATATGGCACGTGGATCTAGAACAGTCTACCCTAGTGAGCGAAATAAAGGGTTCAGTTCTACATTCCAACCACCTGAGCGTACAACGGCCGAAACGTTGTAATAAATATGGCGACAAAGATGAGGACAATATTCCGAATAATGTAAATAGTGTAGGTTATTTCATTATTAACATTTTAATATGACTCATTGAAATTCCATAACTATCTTCGTACTTTCATTCATTCATTTGTATTCATTTTTCTAATATTTCCACGTTAACATTAATTGCGCCAGTTTTTGTTGGTTTTCAGGAATCTCCATTGCAACGATGTTGTTTTTTATTCTCATGTACTTCTCTTTTAATGATGGACCATAAGTATTCTAGTGGATTAATTTCTAGAGAGAATCGATACCATTCCATTAATTTGCTGTCTATGAAACCTTATTGTTTTTGACAAAGAAGGCAATAGTTAACTTTTCAGAATTTGAGGGAATATTGACTTGGATTTAAGGGTTCTTGGTTATGAATTTATCACTTAGAATAAGTTTTGTTTACAACAATTCACCTATTTATCTTGAAACCGTCCTCACCTATAAAGGGACATATAATTGTACCATTTACAATACTAGCCCAAAACATTACTTACCACCGACATTGTTATTTTGTAAGTCGTGTTGGGTGATCATTTCTATTTATAACACATCTTCAAACCCAACCACTAGGTCAATTCTGTATAGTTTAGGTTTATCCCTGACAGTTATTTTTGAGAAAAAAGTTTTCATGTACTTCTTCGCCTAACTTATACGTCTTTCTTCGTGATGCTTTACTTGATTTCCTATCTTTAGCCATTACTAATATTCTGTATCTTTATTCGCTGTTTACACTCACAATTCCAGCTTCTTCCAATATTTTGTTGCTGGTTAGTTCAATTTTCTTGCTTATTACTTTTAAAATTTTTCTCAGACTTCCTTTTAATATCAATATATATTTCTCACCTTGCTAATATTTTCAACTTATTTTTGATCGATCCGTAACTTTTGTTCAACATTTTGTAATTACTAACGCTTTATTCTCATGATCTCAATAGATTTACAATATGATGCTTCTCCTTTGTGATTATGTCTCTATTGCGACCCATGACAATCTTTATATATTTGAAATTTAAAAACAAATATACACCATATTTTATATTTTTATTTACAATATGATAAACAACTCTTGAGTTGCATCATAAAATCTCACCTCACCATAAGTTATTGCAAATATCACTAATATAAAGAAATATTATAAGCTGAAATTGATATGATGTAAACATAAGTATGTCCTTAAAATTTTACCAACATTGCTTGGATGATAGCAATTTTATTGTGAAAACATTGACTTGAATAATGAAATCTGAAATATGTTTGAGATATATCTATATGAAAAAGTATATCTATGTTATGTGCGATTAAAAGCGTTAGTCAATATCTGTGAGATGAAAGATACCAATGAGACGAGAAAAATGTTTTCATCATCACAAATTACATTGACTTTTAACTAAATCATTTTATAGTGATTTTATAAGGAGATTATTTTAGAGAAACACATTTCTAAGATAAATAAATTGAACTTAGCGTGAAACTTGTAATGTCAACTAAAACAATATCCACGTTGCGAGAGGAACAGGGAGGTCAGTCATAGATGATGCTTTGTATAAACATTATTGATTTTAGAACAGCCAAAAGAATTGTCCATTGCGAGTTCTCGGTTCTACCACTGATCAGAAAACTAATATTATTCGCATTTTCATCTGATACTCCACTTGGTCCTGATGAAGTTTTGCCAGTCCCGAAAATCCTCTAAGAAGATAATATAGCAAAAATCGGAAGGGTAACAAAAGAATAAAAAAAAATGAACGAATGTTTCCTGTCAAAAGATATAACAAGTTTAAAATTATATATATATTATGAAATGGACAAAGTCCGACAATTATTTTAAGACCTTTTTTATGTTTCTACATTTCTTCATAGATACAAACATTTAAATGAATGCTCTGTTTTTATAATAAACAGTATTAAACAACATTTCATAGAAAATTTTGTTCTCCGACAGGAATCGAACCTGCATCCTATACGGAACCGTCATATAGCCTAAATTGCCTTAACCGTTTCGGCCACAGAAGAGCGTTCGGTTAACAAGGTCGATTTTACTGTCTTTAAACTTTAATCTTCAATGAATCTCTCACGTACATTCATATCTGCTCATGGCGTATCAAATGTAAACAAATGACGTCACACCTTATGAAATGGACAAAGTTCGACAATTAGTTTAAGACATTTTTTATGTTTATACATTCTTTTTATAGATACAAATATTTTAAGTAAATGCTCTGTTTTTATAATAAGCAGTATTAAACAACATTTACCGGCCTGAATGTCCGAGAAATTTTTATAGAAAATTTTCGTCCTCCGAGAAGGGTTCAGTCTACTCAATTTCACTCATAAGGTTTAGAGCAACCCATGGTCACCTCCCTGATATACCGACCATCCTAAGCATATGTTATATTTTAATCCAGTACAGTACTGTCTGTGAATGACATAATTTAGCTCTTGAAAATACATTTCAATTGAGCACTGTTGAGTGATAAGCTAATTCTATAAACAACAGCCACCTGCACTAATGCAAAGCTCTTCAGTAAAATGAATGGAGCACTTTGGCTGATTGGCATTTGTTTATATTTGTAAAAACAATACGCTAAATTTAGTTGTGTAACTCTACTGAGTGAAGATAGCTCTGGCTGACACCAAATTAGTTGTGTTTCAATCCTGGCTTGAGGAATTCGGAAGTCTAGTCGCACTGAGGAGCTGTGATACAGCGAAACAGTACTGTCTGTGAATGACTTATATATATATATATATATATATATATATATATATATATGTGTGTGTGTGTGTGTGTGTGTGTGTGTGTGTGTGTGTGCGTGTGTGCGTGTATATATCCAGTGATGGATTAAAAAAATACCATACTTGATTATTATTTTGCAAAAGAGCTTAACAAATAAAATCAATAGGAAATGATGCTCGATATTGAACAAAAGTACTGTTTTTGAATTCAGTTAAAGTTTATTTTACTTTTAAAATATTCTATTTTCAGTTGATTAATATCAGTTTAAATGTTTCCTTCAGAAAATCTCTCCACTGAGAAATTAGTCTCGCCTTTACAACGTGAACAGGGGAAACTTCATCCAATATTCCAATATTCCCAATTTCTGGTTTTCTCTGCTTCTCACCATTTTTCACGGTAACACAAACCTTTTATGTAAAAAAGGTGTAAAAATAAAAGGTAAATATTTTACATTTACTGCCTTCTCTTCAGTGCTTTAGGCACGCCAATCTTTTTCCATATATAAAGCCGTTAATGGGTTTCTGAATAGGTGCTTTATTCGCCACAATCTCACTATTTGAACCTGTGAAAAATTCGCACACATTTACTACGATACTTGTCCATTATTCTGTACTTCTCTTCTTCACTCGCAATTAGTCTGTATCTTCTTGTACACTTCCTTATTCCTTTCAATATTCGTTCATGTTATTTTTTATCGAGGTTATATAAATGATATATAATTAGAATCATATACCATAAAGAATATTAAAATATTCCATTCCTTAGAGATTTTTTATCTTTGTTTTTAAATTTTTCTGGCACCAAAATATAAATTTTGCATCCAGTTCAAAAGCGTTTCTATATACGACCGTTTTTCGTCTCCTTCACTTTTCTCTCTTGTAACATATTTCGATTTCATAAATTCTCATCATTATTCTTCTGGGGGCTGTGAAGAGTATTTTCTTTGTTTAGTTCAATTTTCCACCAAAAATAAGGAAGGGTCTTCATATTTTATTAATACAAAAATGAAAAAGTACTTGCATATTACCGTCGGTTTTTGATTTTATGTGGAAAATACATACATATATATATATATATATATATATATATATATATATATATATATATATATATATATATATATATATATACACATGTGAACATTGAAGTCAACACTCAGAGGCGACATGATCTTTCATATTTACATACGCTCTATCTCTGATAT